>JAEIFU010001216.1:0-76836 GCA_018904235.1 Lordiphosa stackelbergi
CCACCGTTCGAGACTGCACTATTACGTATTACTGTTACCAGGGCCTCCAGCCAGGCTGGAGTGACACCTTAGTCCGACCCGGGCTGAGATGTATGAGATGGGGTAGGTATTGTGTAGGAGTTGGGTGTGTGTGATGCTACTTATAGCAGGCGGAAACACAAGCGCCTTATTGGTGCACTATGGCGTGACACCCGCAGGCTGTCCGGGACTGCTTATTTGTGGGATAACCCCACTTATTCGCAGCTAACTGCCAAAGGAAGGCCGTTCACTATCCGCAACCTGCGACCTGCCCGATGGCCCAACAGCTAGGCCCCCTAAAAACCATTTGTTTAAAATTTAAACACGAAAAAACTAAATCAAACAAAAAATGTATGCACACAAATTGTAAACACATGCTGCAATAGAGACCTTAAAAAATCACCCTTAAGGCCCATACGGACATCCGAAGTTCGTAATTTAGCTAACTTTCCCCTATCTTTCGTCGCCGTGGAACGTAAGAGTAGTGTTACCAGACTTTAAAAAAAAACGAGAAAGGCAAAGCTAACTTCGTCTGTAACGAAGTTTTGATACACTTGAAATAGCTTGTCTCAACGGTTAGCGACTTCGACCAAACTTCGCAGATCAGCTTAAAAACATTACATATTACCCATGACCGTGTTTGAGAGCAGTAATATTGAGAACAAAACAGTTTTTCTTACTAAAAACCATTTTCCGAACGAACATTTGTATGGCAGCTACAAGAAGTAGTCATCCGATCCGGTCGGCTCCGACATATTAGCAGCGTGCAGTAAAAAGAAGACTCTGTGCAAAGTTTCAGCTCGATAGCTCCAAAACTGAGGGACTAGTTCGCGTAGAAACAGACAGACGGACAGACGGACGGACGGACAGACGGACGGACGGACAGACGGACGGACAAAGCTTAATCGACTCAGCTCGTCATGCTGATCAAGAATATATATACTTTATGTGGTCGGAGATGATTCCTTCTATGCGTTGCAAACTTCTGGGCAAAATTATAATACACTTTTCAATTGGATTTCAATGTACTTAGCAAATCGTACACAGAAAGTCTTATTTAACAACACCCTCTCCAAGCAGGTTTATGTCACTTCCGGAGTTCCACAAGGGAGTCACCTAGGACCGTTGCTATTTGGCTTATTCATAAACGACCTTCCTTCCGTCATTCTAAATTCTCAAGTGTTGATGTATGCAGACGATGTTAAAATTTGTATGCAGCTAACTGACGCCGATTCACATTGTCTTTTACAGAATGACATTAACCACCTTCAATCCTGGTGCATCAACAACTTGCTGCACCTTAACCATTCTAAATTCTCTTGGCCCGCACAATCTCAAGCGTATACACGCGGTAACAGACCTTGGTGTATTATTTGCCCACAATATGAACTTTTCCGATCACATTGGGACTATCGTTAGCAAAGCCAAGGGGGTGTTTGCTTTTGTTAAACGTTGGTCTAAGGAATTTGATGACCCATATACCACTAAGCTTCTTTACATCTCACTTGTCCGACCTATACTTGAGTACTGCTCATGCGTATGGTCACCACAGTATGCAACATACCAGGGCCTTATTGAGTCGGTGCAGAAGCAATTTCTCCTGTTCGCCTTACGTGGACTTAACTGGGAACAACACCGTCGCCTGCCATCGTATGTGGACAGACTCCGTCTGTTAAGTCTACCGTCCTTGCAAGATCGTAGAATCTGTCATGGAGTTATGTTCCTTCATAAACTAATAAATGGCCATATTGACTCTTGTTTTCTACTGAGCCAAATTAATTTTTCGATCCCACCTAGACCTACAAGGCAGTTCCGGCCAATTTTCTTAAATATAAGTAGATCTAATTGAATCTCATGACCCGTTTCGAATCATATGCATGTTATATAACAATTTGTACCATTTATTAGCTTCTGAGGGTTCGATGTCGGTAAATGTATTTAATATTTTGTCACACTTATCTTCCCAGCAATTGTAAATCTTTGCCTCCACCCACTTGATGTGAGTCGGAGCATATCATAAAAAAGTTCTCCTAGTTTCGGTGGAGGCGAGATTAGGATTAATCTGTTTTCTTCTTTTTCTCTCTTAATTATTATGTTGACAGCTACATTTGTCAACTCTATTAAATAAATACAAATAAATAAATACAAAGTGTATAAAAATAAGCCAAAAATTTCCGTATTTGGTATTTTTAATTTAGTTGGCGGTAGGTCACACTGATCGATCATCTGTACTTTGTTTTAATGCCAAGATGATTTTTTGTAGATGCTCGGTCACTTCTCCTCAAGCCTTGTTCACAAAATTTAAGTCCGAATGCTTGGGGTGGAAAAGATCCCAAATGACATTCCGCTTTTCACCGCCAAAATTAAAGACATTTTTTCGTCATGAAAAAATAATTCAAAACAACTATTTCGCTCTTGTTTTTCTGCCATGTTTTTTATATGTATTTTTCAAATTACTTTAGCTGAAAGCACTTCAGCTGGTCGGTGCAGCTAGAAGCAGAGTGAAGTTACATGGTGCATTCTGAATGCTGCGTCAAGTTCAAGAGGCGAAGTTGTAACTTCTGCTTCTTCCTCCCCAATTTTGTATGAAACTTCTCGCAACTTCTGATGTCCGTATGGGGCTTTAATTAAGTTCATGGCTGAGCTAGATGTTTAGCTATGCTCCTATCAGCTGTTTAAAAATAGATTCCAAAAACCCCCAAAGAGCCTCAGCCGGCGACTGATCTTAGGTAAAAACGAGAGCGTAAGTTAAAGTCGGCTCTAACCGACTTCGATATACCCGTTACTCATGAAAAAACATGTTTAACAGCGTTGCCGCGTTGCTTAGTGTGACCATCCAAAAAGTATGCAACATTTTTTTAGGGTGGTAGCGGGGAGGGCTTGGTTCACTTTTTTTGCTTATAACTTGAGAACCGTTTATCCGATCTTTATCATTTCTTCGGCAAATCGATTCATTTTCCTAATTACTAACTATCTCTAGAAGGTACGAATCGTCTATCTTTAAAACTGTAGGAGATATAACTTTTTCCAAATTGCGGGAGCGGGAGGGGCGTGGCCAACATTTGAAACAAACTTGATCTGCGTGCAGATAAAAGAAGCATTTGTCCCATACATGTCAAACCTCTATCTCTTACCATCTCTGAGATCTAGGTGTTCATACAGACGGACGGACGGACGGACGGACGGACGGACGGACGGACGGACGGACAGACGGACAAGGCTAAATCGACTCGGCTGTTGATGCTGATCAAGAATATATTTTTTGACTTTAGTATACCCTTTCTTGTCTATGGGTAACGGGTATAATAAGACCAATGTTAATATAAGCTAGTATTTGTAAGAAATATATTCAGTGCTTATCGAAACCTCATTGCGTTTTTATTTAATGTAAACGGCTCGGTAACGAGAATTTGTGTGGGTCGTAACACCATCTCACAAGTTCTTAGGGACTCGGAGAATTGGCTTTTATGAAGATATATGTCCAGTTTCAAACTGGTTCTGAATCATATTAATGGTGATTCGAAAAGTGGTTTAGAGACCTATTTTAAAAATGATTTTATTTAGCATTGACTGAATGAAATCTCTTTCCAGTTCTTTCGGTTTCTGTACTTTTAAATTTTGTAAAAGAAAACTAGTAGTATTGTTTGTATAGTAGTATGTATTATATTTTGAACATTGAAAAAATTGTCCATTATTAAAGTAGCTGGCTTTACAAAGTTTTAAATATATTAAAAAGAAAAACGGGTTTTTTTTCAACTTGGTTTCTGAATAAACCGTCTGTTGATCTGTTCCAATAAAGTTAATAGTAACTAAAATTGTAGGTAAATTTGGTTAATTTCCTAAAAATGTGCATTTATGATCCTCCAACGGAATTTTGTTGTTTTCTGAATAAATGCTGTTTTTTCCATCTCTTTGAGTCTCCTCTGCTGATAATATGCTTCGATTGAAGTGTAGCAACCGAATATCGGCTAAAAGTCTGAAGACCTTCTTGATATAGAGTGTTAAAAGACGCTCTACATCCGGGGAAAAAGACGCTCTGTAGCCGTCTGTGGCCCAGCGGTTAGTGTGCTGGACTGCTGGGCGGGAGGTCGTGGGTTCGATCCTGCCTCTGAATATCTAATAATAAAAGTTTTTTTCTTTCTTTAGGAAAATAGCTTTTACACATACGGTCACCTTCACCAGCTAGTGAAGCCAGTTGTGAAGTAATCTAGCCATGAAAAAGCAAATTCTCATACTTTGCCGTTCGGATTCGGCGTTAAACTGTAGGTCCCTTTCTCTGTGCGAAAAATTTAAAGCACACACGCCAAGAGATTGTGAGAAGTTTGGCTTGGCCCCGTTAAAGACATATTTTGAAAAGAACTGCCAGGTACTTGTATCTTCTGACTCTACTGGTAACTAGTGTTGGGTTTTTGGTAAGTTGAACCAAAATTGAGTTGTTCTTTAAACTGAGCGAGCGAAAATGTTCTTCTTAAAATTTTAATTTTTGTTAGCGAGTCTTGTTCAGTCTGATAGCGTACACTTCCACCAAAGACTTGCCAAAACAAAAATACCAAAAGTGGCAATTCTTTTGTTTTGGTACAGTGTGACCAGGTTGTAAGATGTATGCATGTAATATGGTCGCATTGCCTAGAGCGTTGTATTTTGTTTAATTTAAAAAATTAACAGTTTCACATTTAATAAATACAAAGGATTAACATGCGTTCTTCACTGCCCACCCCTGCCTACGGGGTCTGATGAGCAGATATGACAATTTAGTAATGATTAAATTCATAATTATTACCCAGTTTAAATTTGGTTGAAGTCTCATGGTGTTGTGTAGCTTCCTTTGAAAATAGCGCTCAATCATTGATGGGAAAATTATTCAAATTTCATCCGATTACGCATATTTGTGTATCGACAATGTGCGATACCTCTTGAAATAATTAAAATTAATTATTCAGGGAGCTATCGATAACGATACAGAAAGTACGGATCTAGTATTTTATCGGTATTTAATTGAGGCCTTTTTGTTGGAAGTGTGGACCACCACCAAAGAGACTGCCAAAGGGCTTTGGCACAAAAATTTTTGTGAGTTTTTTTTATATGGAGTTTTTTGTTTTGGCAAGTCTTTGGCGGAAGTGTATACTACGCTTATCTCGTTTGCTCTGAATTGCTCTGAGTTGTTATTGAGTTGTTCTTTTGCTCTGTTCTTGCTCTGTTGTTCTCTTGCTCTGTGAGTTGGTCTGTCTGTCTCGCTCTGTGAGCTGTTCAGTTTTGTCTTGCTCTGTGTGCTGTTTTTGTATGCTGTACCCTGACATCTGTTCAGTATCTAGCTCAGTGAACTGTTCAGTGTGACCTGACTGTTGACTTAGTTCACTGTTTGTTGTCAATTTATGGCAACTCTGTATTAAGCAGCATTTAGGTGTGGCAATCTTTAATCAGAAAGCGAAGTGATATTTGGATCCATTTTACCGAATTGAATAATAAATCGTCGAAATGTAAATATTGCAGCAAATCCATTAAGTTGTAAATCACAAATTAGTCTAAATCGGCATCTTTAATGAAAACAACATTGTCCGGCAGAACAACAACAATGACTATTCTGCCCTTGTGGAAATTGTCGATCAATTCGGACTTATAAGCCAACAAAGGATTACAAGCTTTGTGTATAAGCCAACAAGACCAACTGAACAAGAGCGATTTGAGTGAGTGTACTCACATATAAAAAAAAAAAAAAGATAAAATTTTTTATGTAAATAACAAATTTTTTACCCCACTTTTTTTAATAACCCTTTGGTTTCTTCTTTTTTTGCCGTCACACATTAGCGTCTTAATAGTTTGGCCTGCTATTGTTACTCCTCCATACACAATATTTTATGTGTTCTACATATTATGAGGAAAAAGAAAGGACTCAATATGCATTCCTTTCTAGTTTGCTGTCAGCCCTATTGTTAAAAAAACTCATTTTCTAGTTTCCTTACTAGGCTGTCTAGTGTTGAAAGAGAATCCCTAACCGCAAAGCCTAAGCTCCACATTATTTGAACTTAATTACAAAGAGTCCAGCGGCTTGGCAAATCCGTTTTTCCACTACAAATACAAAATGCTGCATAGAAATTGTAAAAACATAAAAATGTTTGCACTTCGTATTTGTCGCACATAAAATCTAATATCGAATTACAAGGCGCACAGGCCTGCCTGTTCTGTTGGAGTCGTAGCCGGAGTCGGAGTCACAGTCGGAGTGTGCGTGTCAGCGAAACTTTGTCTTGGGTCTTGGGGGCAGGCGTGCCGCACTCGCCATAAGAGAAGAGGCTGCCCATAAAGAAACTGAATTGAGTTAAATGTGCGATAAATTGCTTTTTGCATTTATCATGGTGCCCATGCCCGAAGTTGGAGCCAGGCCAAGCCCCAGAGGCTAGAAGAAGATGCCAGCCCAGCCAACGACTGTGGCGAATATTGCAACAAGATTTTTAATTAGTCGCCAAAAAAAACAACAACAAAATTTTTTTCTGAATTTATTTTTCCGCTGCTCTTTATACGATGTCAGTTAATATTTATTAGGCCAGGTCTTGATTGAGCACTTTACTGATGTAGGGCAGAAAGCTGGAGACACGCGTGTAGACATCTGGTCGGCCTTGGGCACAGGTGGAGCTGCCATAGGAAACAATGCCTACCAGTTGAGGTTGAGGTCCATTCACGATCAATGGGCCACCCGAGTCACCCTAGAAAATATTCAATATAATAAATATTGTGAATTTAAAATGAGTCCACACAGAATACATATAATTTTCGGGCTTGACTGGAACCGGCATCCTTTGTGCACGTAACGAACAAGGTAAGGAATGGCGCGCTAGCACTTTGAGCTATTGCACTCTTTATTGTTTTTACATGTAGAGGGCTTCTTATACTTTTCTGAGACAAAAAGTTGAGTTGAATGAATGAAAAATAAAAAACTCTGTCTCTCTCTCTCTGCAGAAGCACAATTTTCGTCGTTTGTTGTCATAAAGCAAATATTATCCGAATTCCAACTAATTTTCTGAACAGATTTTTTCCCCTCTGTGTATTCATTAATAAATGAACTCACCACACATGCTCCTTGACCAGGCACAGCCAGTGCACAAATCTCATTTGCTGTGACACGAAAACCTTTCTTTGTGCATTCCTCATTTGATATTGTGCGATAGTTCAGGGCCTGCAAATGATCGGGCAGTACAGCACTCGAACTAGTCGGCGTTGTTGAACCCCAGCCAGTCAGTCGGACCGCTACTTTCTCCCCTATACGGTTGCCTCCACCCAAAGATATGGTGCTTATCTCGCCGCGATGTAAACGGAATGAAGGGCTGACCTTAACCAAAGCTATGTCATTGATAATACGCGGACTCATTGCATATTGTGGATGAATATGCTTGGCCAAGACTTTGTGGCGTAGTCCACCGCTTTTCCAATTGAGTGTACCACCCAATACACTTATGTTCTGCACCTTCATTTTCTCAACACAGTGAGCGGCAGTCAGGACATGCTGGGCACTGACTATGGAACCACCACAGAAATGTTGCCAGCGACCACGTCGATAAATTTGCATGGAGACCTGAAAGGGTACTGTTTCGTTCACCAATTGTCCGCCATTAATGCGTTGGGGCTCAATAAAATCGTCGCCCAGAACTACACCAAGACTTAAAATTAGAGTTGAAAGAATGCGAAACGCTGACATGTTTTTTAAACTCCATTTGGAAAAACTGCAACGGGTTTTTATACCTCTCGGCTGAGGTCTTATCAATTCTCAAGGGAATTTAATGTATTTGAATAAGCAAGTAAATGTTTGATCTTTCAATTTGCTTAAATTTACAATAAGTAGTTCAAGGTAAGATATTAAAAGTAAAGTAAATTAAGAATATAATTAAGTGGGCTGCCTTTTAACTTTCGAGAATAGTTTGAGTGCGAACAGCTACCAATTTGTCATCTGCCTTGTAAAGTTGTAGCTCTTTGATAGTCGAAGTATAAAACATTTCGTCACATTTAGATTTTTATTCTAAAAATGACGTATTTTAATTGCTTCAGCTTCGCAATATATAATGAAAGTGCTAATTGGGTTCCACACCTGTTATGCTTAACAATTGCAGTAGAATTTTGCAAAAGTGAGCTTCAGAAGAACAACAAGTTTTTTATTTGATAGTCTAATGGTTTAAAGGGTGCAACAAGAGATCCAGAGGACGTTCAAAAAATTAATAAGGAGTCTTTAGTATTTCTTGATAGTTTTCAGGTAATATGGGCCAAGCCGAGCAATTATCAAAGATCCTTAATTGTACTTCTAACAGATTAATTCAAAGATGTTGCTGATCAACCGTTTTCACAATGTCCCTGAAAATTCATTTTCTTAACTCGCACCTTAACGCTTTCTACGAAAAGTTTGGTGTCGAAAGCGATGTGCAAGGAGAAAGGATTCGCCAGGAAATGATGTCAATTAAGCACAGGTACCAAGGCAACTGGAGATTTAATGATTATTGTCTTGGTCTCATCCGAGAGTTTCAAAGAAACGCATACAGCCGCAAAAAGTGGAGGTCTATATTTTACAGATCCCAACTCATTTTTGTCAGAGTTTAGAGTCATGGGGCTGTAACTTGGAACATTTAATAGTAGTGACAAAAATAGGAAACAAGAAACGCCCACTAGTGCCGCCCATACAACACTGTCCCTATGAGCGCACAGATCTCAGAGATGGTAAGAGATAGAGGCTTGACATGTAAGGGACATAAACTTCTTATTCTCACAGGCAGATTAAATTTATTTTCAATTTTTGCCACGCCCCCTCCCGCCCCCTTGATTTTGAAAAAAAGTCATATCTCCCAAAATTTTGAAGATATATGGTTCGAACCTTTTAGACATATTTAGTAATCAACATTACTTATCAATCTGCCAAAGGAATGGTAAAGATCGGACAATCGATAGTAAAGTTATAAGCAAAAGAAATTTCGATGTCGCAGCGCTGCAGCTCCGTTGCGTTCTGGTGTTGCTGCAGCAGCGAAATACACTCTAAGCATTCTCCATCGCAGGTACAGAGTATATTACAGTCGGGATTGGTCGATTTTCTCAATATTTTTTTTTGCAAATTTAGCCAAAAATAATAAAATACACTGTTCCCGTCTGCAACAGTAATAAATATTTCAAAAACGAGCAAAAACGAGCAAAATGTATTAATTACACCAAGTCATATACATTTTAATGGACACAATTGCATCTTTAGTTGCGAGAAGCAACGAGGAGCTGCCCACTTTTACTCCACGGAACAAGTGACATTTAGGTTTGATTTGCCTAAAAAATATCACAGCAACCTCACATAAAAACAAAGGCACAACATAAAAAAGCTCCAAATTTCTTTATTTTCTTGTAATTTACATTCCTTTTGCAACATTTTGACATTTAAAAACATTAATTGCTCTATACTTTTATAGCTGTTTTTAATTTTAAAAGAACAGGTCGTGCCATGGCACCAGAGCAATAGAATTTTGGTTGAAAAAAACTTATTTTCAGGCCCGTGCCAAAATTCCAGGGATGCACAAAAATGTTTTGAACCAGCAATTAGAGTTCATGGTTCTATACCTTCAGAGGAATTAAGCTATTTTCCAATATTCCAACTTTATGACAAAATTTTGGCAATTCCGGCAAGTGGGCAAATGGGGAAAATCGACTCTAATCGAGCTGTTTGCGCGCACAAAATAGTCATTTATTGCGCGAGTGGATCCTAAAAACAAATTAGTGTGCTGAAGTAGCCAAAAACGAGAAAGGCAAAGCTAACTTTGTCTGTACCGAAGTTTTGATACACTTGAAATAACTTGTCACAGTTAGCGACTTCGACCAAACTTCGCGAATCAGCTTAAAAGACATGACATATTATATTACCCATGACCGTGTTTGAGAGCGATAATATTGAGAACAAACCAGTTTTTCTATATAAAACCCATTTTCCGAACGAACATTTGTATGGCAGCTACAAGAAGTAGTCATCCGATCCGGTCGGTTCCGACATATTGCAGCGTGCAGTAAAAAGAAGACTCTGTGCAAAGTTTCAGCTCGATAGCTCCAAAACTGAGGGACTAGTTCGCGTAGAAACAGACAGACGGACACACGGACAGACGGACGGACGGACAGACGGACAGACGGACGGACAAAGATTAATCGACTCAGCTCGTCATGCTGATCAACAATATATATACTTTATGTGGTCGGAGATGATTCCTTCTATGCGTTTCAAACTTCTGGTCAAAATTATAATACACTTTTCAAGTGTATAAAAATGCCAAAAACGCCCAAAATATAGCAATTTTGGGACGTTTAAGTTAATCTAGCAAGGGTTTTCAGAGCAATTTGTTTATGAAAATTGATGTAAATACTCATCGGTAAAAAAATGAAGAATATGAAATACGAATAGTTAAGGTTGTAGCCAGGGGCTCATCTCCCGCCAAAAGCAACCATCCAAAAGCAACCATCATGCGATAAATTCACGGTACACTGTACGCACTGAAAAGCGCTTACGATACAATGAGACTGGGTGGTGGCTGCCGACTAGCGGCCCCAGGAAAGCGGAGTCTTCTAGATACCCGTTTGAAAAGCAAACTGTCGGACGTGACAATTCTCTCATGGCGAGGTGCAACGTTAAACTAAAACCTCTGCTGATCTCACCCGGTTGATACAGAATTCCACGTCGAGACTCAATTTAAAACTTAGCAAACCCCAAGCTTGGTTCAGGGGGTAAGGAGTGGGGCCCGCATAGTTGTCAGGCCCGTTAGGATGTCCCTCGTGATCATGCCCCTTTCGGGACGTACTTTCCCACAATAATTCAAGTCAAAACTTTCTAAACTTCCATATGAGCGTCAACAGTTTTATTTGCTTCTTTGAATTGTTGGAAGAGCACTTGGCGCCAAAACGAAACACCCTCTCCAGACGCAATACGAATCTGGTGGCGTGCAAGATCAATCAAAAATGTAATAAATTCTCTTATAAAAATATCAAAAAAATTAGTATTACTTTTGTTGCTTTTGGCCCTGACATGCTTGTTGCAGATCTTTCAGAACTGCTGGTGGAGGCGCAATTTATTCTTCCCCATTATAGCTCTTGAAATGATTTTAGCGCTCTCCCTTCTTTTCGGTAAATTTGTTTGCTTCTGACCGTCAAAATAAATAAATTTAAATACTTTGGGCGCCCAAAAAGTGTCAGAGCTAAATTTTTAAGTTTGAACCTAGTGACTTAAAATATATAAATTTAACCCCATTATCCATATATTCTGTATACCAAAAAAAAAAATCCTATCAAAAACACCGAAGACCACCATTTTTCCAAATAAATTTTAAAATAAAAGCCAGGCTAACCACAATGTTTGTTTTTCATGGTTTGAGAATTTGCTTTTTCGTGGCTAGTTACTTCACAGCTGGCACTAAAAGCTGGTAAAGGTGACCGGCTGTATAAGCCATTTTTTCGAAGGGAAAATAAACGATTTTTTTATTTGAAGTTTCGAAGCGGGATCGAACCCACGACCTCCCGCCCAGCAGTCCAGCACACTAACTGGACTTTCTAACGGGAAGTTACTCCCAAAAATTCGCCTGGTAAACTGTAAATATTTCCATCGCTGATTCAAAACCAGACAACTCTGGTCATGCCAATTCCAATGCCCAAAAATTCTGGCTAATAAAATGCATTTTAATCATTTCATCATAAAGTCGGTGGGCTGTCCCTTTTCCCCCCGTTCACTTCGTCTGTTTTATTGGAGTTAACGCCGGGCGGCAACGGATCGGTGTTAACAAGATAACCATCCTGTACCAGGTCCAGAGCCCTCACGGGACGCCATCATTATTATGACATTTTGCTTGATTGCTCGCCTCATTCGCGGGCCAAGTTCTGAGGAATTGTGCGTGTGGCCAAAATAAAAAGTAAGTAAGGAACAAGACAACATTCTCGCTGCAATTTTTATGGCTGCCGCTTTTGATTTTTTCTGTCTTGTTTTAAGCCGCCGCGCCGTGTCTTGGCAAGTGATTTATATGTTCCTGTTTATGGTTTATGATCTGGAACTTGTGGGTTTGCTCATAAGGTTCCCAAAAATGCAGTAGCCAATCAAAATGATAATTAAAGCAGGAAAAGTTGCTGTTACTACAAGGATTTTACTTAACAAACTAACAAACATCTTTCGAATAAGTTTTCCACTGCCAAAGGCAATTAATTTTGCACGAAACAAAAAATGAAAATTAATTGCATGTTTTGCTTAATCAGTAAATTGGTCGTTTATTTTAGTACTTAATTTGCACAGCATCGCAAGGTGCAGGCTGCGTCTCCCCCTCCCCCAGATCTACATCTCATCTCCCACTGGGGACCATATAAATTATGACTTTGACGCTACACACGCAGCTTGGCAGGGACAGATTTTTATTTGCAAATCAGATAAGCGACGCGCAGATACAGATACAAATAAAAGTTGAAAAAAAATTATTTATCGGTCGCGTGAGCTTGTTACCTAATTGATGACAACAGGTAGGTGCTTCTGTCAAGTGGCGACTCGCGATTTGATGATTGGATCTTATGACCAAACCTGAGCTTATGAGATTCACACACGCAAAGTGGGCAAAACAGCAGGCCTAAGTTAGAAGGCAACTACTGTGTGGGTTCCAGATTAAGCTGTGATGGTAATTGGTATTTGAGTGGGAAAGATTGGTTGGATTCAAAATGCATTTTTTCAGAAATTTATTTAATGGTTAAGGAATATGCAATTTGTTTTTGTTTTCATTAAAATCAGAGATTAAATTCGTAACCTTTAATCGCTTAAAACACTGCAAAAATTGTAAACGAAACCGTAACCGAAAAAAAGAATATTCTGAGGTTATGGCCCAAAAACCGTTTTTTGCTATTTTATCTCAAATCAATTGATATAACTCGCGAATGGACCGTCTGATTGTTCATAACCTTATCAACTCCGATACCGACGAGAGAAAACTAATACATTATAATCAATGGTTCACCAAATTTAACGCGATGACTAAAAAAAATGCGGCTTACAGATCTGCAATTTTCAAATTTGTTCTTTTTTCATCACTGGCTTAATTTTTTTATTCCATGCAATTTTTTCGTTTGCTGCTGATGTCGGATTTTGCTACAAGCTTGCCTTTGGGATTCCCAAGCGGTCATAGCAGTTCTGTCATGAGGTACCTTCTGTCCAGATCGTTGAAGATTCAAGTGGTGTTCATGAAATAGCGTTATACAGTCAACCAGCCTCCTTTGTGGTGTTATGCGTGTCTTGATTTAGAAAAGTTATGGACAAAATCATAACTTATTGACCTAGAGCCTGCTAAAAGTTCTACAATTGATAATCAAAAAGGTCACTAAATCATTCACATTGTGATAAAATGCAAATATATATAAACTTTCATGTTTCACAGATTTTGGTGAAATATTTACGGCCTCCAATAATGTTACCTATTAAGCCAAGTTAAGATATTTTTTAGAAGCAGTAACTTACTGCGCTGTCTGCTTATGTGGGCTGACGTCGGCACGCTTGGACTTAGTTGTATAAATTTAATTCAAAGCGAGCTAATTACACTTGTTGCGACGTCAGCATGTGCCTCAAAAGGAGGCAATTTATTATGCGCTTAGTCCACCGAGTATACTGCGCATTGATTTGTGAGCAGAATAACGGGCGAGGCGTCGAGTTCCAAGCGGGCTAAGCATTACCCATCGCTGCTTGTCACTTGTCACAAGCTGATGTCACTTTCTTCTCATTTTTACTTGGCGTAGTCTTCTTGGGTTCTTGGAAAACTACAGAGAAGCTTTTTCATGGCTAGCTACTTCACAACAGGCGTCAATAGCTGGTGAAGGTGTCCGGCTGTGTAAAAGCTATTTTCTAAAGAAAGAAAACATTTTTTTTGAGATGGTCCGAGGCGGCCGACACACTATCCGCTGCGCCACACCAGGCCATAAAGGTACATAACGACAAATAGTAGTAATATACGGTGAAAATAGCGATCTCCCAAAACATTAACCGTAAGCCTAACCATTCATCGTTTTGGTTTTTATACCCTGCACCCTTTGAAAATGGGTAAAAGGGGATCATGAAGTTGTGCAAATGTATGTAACATGGAGAAGAAAAATTTCTGACCCTATAAAATATATATATTCTTCATCAGCATCAACAGGCGAGTCGATTTAGCCATGTCCGTCTGTATGAAAACGTCGATATCAGAGACTATAAAGAAGAGATAGAGACATAAATTTTTGCATGTACCTAGGTGTATACCGTACCCAGATCAAGTTTGTTTCAGAAAAAATTTACCCCCTCCCCCCTTAAACCGCAAAAAAAAGGTAGGAGCCACAATTTTAAAGTAACAACCTAGTGGGATTATATATAATATATATTAAGATCCGGTTCAAGGAATATGATGAAGTGGAGAAGCTACTTCGTTTCTTTTTAAAAAAGATGTTTAGATTGCCCCAAAATACTCCAAATTACGCCTCATATGTGTAAACTGGCCTCTCTCCTCTATACTTCCAAACACTAAGCAAAGAAAGATAATTTCTTTTGCACGTTTGGTAAAAAGCATTGAAAAGGACTTACAGTCGAAAGGAACCCAGTGTTTTGAAGTCTGGAAGTAAGCATCAGCAACTCTGATTTGTGGGAAGAGGCGCATTCCGAAATTGTGGAGAAAGTTAGCAACAGATTTATGCTTAAACATATTCGACAGGCAAGAGCGAGCGAACACAGAGTAATTTACGGGCAACTGAACTATTCGTTGGGAGAAAAAACTTTTTCAACAACCAGCACAGCCAAAACCGAATTTTCGCTATATTCAGAGCCAGATGCAAAATGCTAGATGTGAATAACGGCGCTGCGAAATAAGGCCCCAATGAAATAAGACCCAAAAAAAAAATGAAATAAGGCCCCAAAAATTTATATGGAAAACAAAAACAACGATTTTTCTCAAATTTGGGGTGTTATAAAATTTTTTTGGGGCATTATTTCCTAAATAAAATTTCAAAATGAAATAAGTCCCCAAAAGAAGAAATGAAATAAGATAGCAAAACAATTTTTTGGGGCCTTATTTCATTTTTATCAGGAAATAAGACGTCAATTTTCAATATGATTTTAGGATCTTATTTAATTTTCTTATTTTTGATCAAATGTGAAAAATCCAAGAACTTTAATAACGCCTAATTTTCTTATCTGCAGGTGTTCTTAGACTAAGTATTTGATGCGCAGAATTTTTGTACAGGTGTGAAAAGTAACGTTTTAAAAACGTGATAAGCTTTAGAGTCTGTTGATCAGTTGAACATAAAATAACATAAAATAAGTTTAGACATAAAATAAAAGTTAAAATTATGGAGTGCAGAAAAATTATTGGACTATGCGTAGACTGGAAGTTTGATTTACGTAAAAGAACAGAAAATTTTATACAAGCTTAAATTTAATTTATAATAAAAAAATGTATCAGTCTAAGCGCCGCAGGCGAAAATTTGAAACAAAAAATCGCGCGATTTTTTTGTATCAAATTTTCACTATTTCTTACTAAAAATTCGAATTTAATAATACTTCCAAAAATTGGGGTGCTATTTCATTTTTTAAATTGGGGTATTATTTCATATGCAATAACACCCCAAATTTGGGGCCTTTTTTCATTTATTTTTGGGGCCTTATTTCATTTCAGTGGGGCCTTATTTCATAATTTAAATTGGGGTATCGTTTGGGGACTTATTTCATTGGGGACTTATTGCCTGCAGCCGTGAATAACAGACGCTACACCAGGGACACGGATGCCAAATGCACATTGTGCAACCTATATGTGAAGGACGACACGTGTCATTTCATAAGAGTATGTCCGATTTTAAGTGAAATCAGAAAACAATACTGGCAACAGGCACAGCTCTCATCGGAACAGGTCGTCATAATCCTAAATGGTGAAAGCTGGAACAGCCTATATCAATAAATAAATAATAGATGCATCAACCTAAAGTCGGAGCATACCCACCGAAGATTTTTAGTTAAGTTAATGTTAAAAAAAATAGAGGAAAGCTAACTTCGGCTCGACCGAAGTTTATATACCCTTGGAGCATGATATATTTCTGCCAGTTTTTTATATGGCAGCTGTATGACATATTTTTACGATTTTGATTAAACTCTCCAAAATTGTATTGAGACAGTTAATATTTATAAGTGAAACGCTACCATTGAAAACAAAAAAGTTTTTCTCACTAAAACTATTTTTTCGACCGATCATTCCTATGGCAGCTATATGCTATAGTCATCCGATTTGGATCAGAATAAACACAATTGTGTGTTAGCATATCAAATTGATCAGTAACGAGTTTGGGAGCGATAGCATTGAAAACAAAAAGTTTTTCATACTAAAACTTTTTTTTCAGATCTATTTTTAGTATGGCAGCTATACTATATAGTTGCCCGATTTGCATAAAAAACTTATAATTACTTGGTTTAATAGCGATAGCATTGGAAACAAAAAAGTTTTTCTCACTAGAACTACTTTTTCAACCGATCGTTCCTATGGCAGCTATATGCTATAGTCATCCGATCCGGCCGGTTCCGACAAATGTGCAGCGTATTTATACCAAAAGACTTCGTGCAAAGTTTGGTTGAGATAGCTTTAAAACTGACGGAGGAGATAGCATAGAAACAGACGAACAGACGGACAGACGGACGGACGGACATGGCTATATCAACTCAGCTCGTCATGCTGATCAAGAATATATATACTTTATGTGGTCGGAGATGCTTCCTTCTGTGCGTTACAAACATCTGGACAATTTTAATATACCCTCTCCAAGGGTATAAAAAAAAACTTTCCATGTTCTACATACTAAAGCTGACGGCTCACTGCCAAGGCTGGCTTTTTTTTCCTCGATTTTATTCGTAAATTTGTATACTATACTGTATTTATTTAAACTCGTTATGTTAACTTATTGAAAAAATAAAAACGCACACTACTATTATTAAGATCCGAGCAAAAACACCAAAGTAATGCACTAAAAAATTTTGCTTGTGAGAGGTAGATGGGAGCGCTGTGCCTATTTCAGGCAGCTAGAGCGTAAAAATCAGTTCGCACTCGCATGTGTGTGTGTGCATTTGTGTAAGTGCGCTTTTATTTTTATACCCTTGCAAAGGGTATTATAATTTTGCCCAGAAGTTTGCAACGCATAGAAATATTCATTTCCGACCCTATAAACTATATATATTCTTGATCAGGGTGACGAGCTGAGTCGATTGAGCTTTGTCCGTCCGTCTGTCTGTCCGTCTGTCTGTCTGTTTCTACGCAAACTAGTCTCTCAGTTTTAAAGCTATCGAGCTGAAACTTTGCACAGAGTCTTCTTTTACTGCACACTGCTAATATGTCGGAACCGACCGGATCGGATGACTATATCTTATAGCTGCCATTGGAACTATCGGTCGAAAAGTGGGTTTTTGTGAGAAAAACTTTTTGTTTTTAATGTTAACGTGTCTCACTTCAGCGATTATTAATATTATACGCTTTTACACAGATTTGGAAGTTTTTGTCAAAATCGGATGACTTTATCTTATAGCTGCCATAGGAACTATCGGTCGAAAAGTGGGTTTTTGTGAGAAAATTTTTTTTGTTTTTAATGTTAACATGTCTTACTTCAGCGATTATTAATATTATGCGCTTTTACAAAGATTTGGAAGTTTTGGTCAAAAACGGATGACTATATTCTATAGCTGTCATAGGAACTATTGGTCGAAAAGTGGGTTTTATTTAGAAAAATAGTTTGTTTTAATGCTGGCGTTCTTAAACTCTGATGTATTAAAACATTTGCAAGGGTATAATAACTTCGGCAAAGACGAAGTTAGCTTGGCCTTCACGTTTTTTTTTAAAGCCATAAAGTGTGAGACTTGGAGTTCCTCACCCACTAAACCACTCCTACTCTCCGTTTCCCTCTTGCGGAACTACCGCCAGGTATTACTTCGCAAGGGGGGAGATGGCACGAAGGCCTCCACTAGGTTCTTATCTAGCGGTTGACACCAAATTGCGCTGTCGTTTAGCGCGACGCAGGGATTTTAGAATTTGTGCAGCCATGGTGCAAATAGCATCCCAATTGGTTTGCGAGATAAGTAGGATGTTCATCAAGTCAGTGACTGTGAATGGCCTCTCATCCTCCCACACTGTACGGAAGCTGCAGGTAACTCGGAGAGCACACCTCCTATACGCCATTTTGCATCCTCGTGCGTATGACGGTACGGTCGTTGCAGGGGCCCATATCGGTGCTGCATACATGATGATTGACCTGACTACGTTGCAGATCAGCCATCTACTACCTTGTCGGGGTCCTCCGATATTCGCCATGATTTCAGATAAGGCATTCGTTGCCTCCACGTATGCCAGGTGTTTTTTGAAGTTGAGCCTGTGGTCCAGCATAACCCCCAGGTGTTTTATGGCCTCCTTTGACATTGTGTTCTGTTCTCCGACTCTTATGTTGGCAGTGTTCACCCGTTTCCTGCTACTGATAAGGGCCGCTCAGCCTCAACCTCAAGCCAGTTGGTCACCTGCACTATTGCATCATTTGTTTTGTACTGCACGTCTTCCAGCTTTTTGGATACTGCGGCGATGGCAGTGTCGTCTGCAAATCCAACAATGCTGACACCAATCGGTGTAGGTAGTCGAAGTACTCCATCGTACATCACGTTCCACAGAATATTCTATTGTGTATTTGTGTCAATTTGTGCATATGTGTGTCTCAATTGTACAGCGAATTCGGGAGTCGGGCCACTCGACTTAAAAGCTCTTTCTTGTTTTGTTTGTTTGTTTGGCTTATTTGCTGCAGTACAAGTACAATATTCTTATATTGAAAATTATTAAAATATTTTAGATTGCCTACTTAAATGCACTGTGAGCTTGCCGGTGCTATTTTGATAAAGGGTGATGTTTTGGTGTTGAACAGTCGCACTGCGCTGAAGACAGAAAAGAAAAATTACAAATACTTTATACCCTTTCAAAAAAAACTTAAAAATTCTATTACAAAACAAGTGAGAAAGTCGGTCAAGCCCGACTATAACATACTCTGTACCCGGTGTAGAAGCTGATTGCACCGCAGCCGCTGTGCTCAGTTTTCTCTCTCTCTCTTTGATGAATGCAATGCGGTGTTGGTTGTGGGTGCGGGGGAGGGGTGCTTTGTTACAATTTTTTTCTCATAACTTAAGAACCGCTCATCCGATCTTTATCATTTTTTCGGCAAATTGATACATATTGCCATTGACTAACTATCTCTAAAGAGAACGAATCATCTATCTACAAGGCGTGGCAAAATTTGAAAACAAAATTGATCTGCCTGCAAGTACATATAAGAAGCATTTGCCCCATACATGTCAAACCTCTATCTCTTACCATCTCTGAGATCAGTTTGTTCATACGGACGGACAGACGGACGGACGGACGGACGGACGGACGGAAGGACAGACAGACGGACGGACGGACGGACGGACAGACGGACAGACGTACAGAATATTCAAGAATATATATATATTCCTTAGATGTTTGGCAATGTTTTCTTCTGGTCTGGCTGTACATACATAAATATGCACAAAATTGCTTTTAGCTACAATTTATTTTTGCCCTCCCACCCTTCAAACCCAAAGCCCTAATGAGTTTATACAAGGATTAACCTGTCAACGGCCATGGCAAACCTCATATGCAAATCACTTGCACCAAAGCTAAAAATAAAATTCAGAGATAAGTCATGCCCATGTCTCGACTTGACAGGGTGGTCCAATTAACAAAAGCCAGGCGCCAAACATCCCACATCCACATCCACATCCTGGTGTTCAAATAATAAAGCCATTTCAAGTTCAAATCGGTTCGCCAGCGCACAACGTCGAAGGATTCTTACCAAGTCCAACAATTAACACAGTAGTCCAAAGATCAAGACCTCCAGAATCCAGAATTGCAAAGGTGTGCATAATTAATTTGCGCCATGCCACGCCACACACACAGTTCTCTGGTTTTCGAGATCTCGTGCAAAATGATTCATTAGCTGGATGCAATCAGGCCGGAACTGACACATGGCTTTGGCTTTGGAGCCCGCCCAGACAACTGATTTGCATCGAACATGTGAGCTTCGTAGATAGGCGCTGGAGTCGAAGGTGTTGATTGCCAGCGGCAGGTCTGGATCTCTGCGTCTCGGTTTCGGTCTCGGTCTCTGTCTCCACTTTGCAATGAATTAAAAGAAATGTCCGCTGCCAAACCGAGATGCTCCTTTGTGTAATCGGAATATTTAAATTATACGCTGATTAAAGTTGCAACAAGATCAGGCGGCCACGAATGACTTAACGATGGCTGGTAGCCTAGAGTAGGGGTGCCATTTCCAGCAATTGCGGAAGCAGACTTTTGTGTTCTGTCTGGGAAATGCCACCCACTAAAAGATTCTGATAATTAAAGATAAGGGATGAGCTTTCGAATTCAAAAATAAGTGACATGAGAATAATGTTTTGATTCGGTCGAAGACATATGAACATATTTGCCTACAGATCAGATAAAAATATAAATATTCTTAAATTGGCTTATTATTGAAATTTGAAAAAGTTCAGCAACCCGGAGAGATTATAATACTGTAGTCTTTGGACAATTTCTTAAAAATATTGCCAAACTGATTTTATGTCAAATATAAGGTTTTTTTTAAGAAGTTCAAGAATGGTCACACTGTCGAGAGAGCAGGAAGATGGTACAAAAAAAAGATCGCACAGAAAAAACCGTGTGTTAAATCCGAAAACCAAAAAAACCCTTGTTTTCAATACAAGAACAACAATGTAGCGCATACGAAAGTACCTTTTACCCAATTTATCGAACCACAAGTGCTGAAACACATTCAAAATCCAGGACCACTCTGTAGTTGTTTACATTTTTTGATAGCATTTGAAAGCAGTTCCACATTATATCAGGAAATCGAATTAAACCATGTCGGTTTGAGTACAAATTTGTCATCGAACCGTGTGCGATTAAGAATATCAAAGCTGCACTAACTTGTAGTAATTGTTTCATTTTGAGAGATTATCGAACCCCTGGGCTCAAAACTCACAAAACTCAGGGCCCCAAAGTCTACTTTTTGACAGTCCATCTGAAATGAAAATGTTTGCTATTTCTAATGTCTCTCAGAGCAGCTGTCATCTGTTTTAGAGAGCCAAGAGAGCGAGTCGAAAAAACTTATGGCACCTCACCAAAACGCAGTACGTTACCTTAAAAGTAAATTCGCCTTGGCGTACACTAACAAAGGCTGCCTTCACACTATTCGACACATGAGACATGTCGATAAGAAATTTATCGATCACTAATTGACGAATGACGATACCGTATACACTGGATGTCATATTATTGTACTCAAAAAATGATGTCAAATGAGTACTTTTATCAATAAACAAAGATCAAGCACAAGTTCCAATAACTGTAAATGGCAAACCAACTATGAGTGCGTTTTTAAATTGCCTCGATTCGAAAAGACACAATTTTTAAAAATGGTGACTGAAGTTCGGGCCAGATGCTAGCGGCAATTGTCTGCTTCCAACAGTAAGTTTTGTATTGAAATCAGGGAATCAATCCGAAACCGGAACCGTATACCGAAAATAACCGATGGAAACTCAGAACCGGAACCCGAACCGAAAACGATATATTTACTTTTTTGTATACTGGTATCCGAGAACCGAAAAGACCAAAAAAGAACCTAATCGTTGTACCGGGTACGGTTTCGGTTCTGAATGCAACCAATAGACTGCGAAACGAGCAGTTAGATTTGACGGATTTTTACGCAATTTGTCTCAATTGTTAGATTCCAATAAAAGAAGATTCTGGCTTAGCAAAACTTTTGTTTAGTGAAAGAGGAAAACGCGAGACAAGTCTTTAAAAATAAGGCATTCCATTGTGGCCTTTTCTTAGACTCTCGTTATAATATCAGGCCAACCTCTGAACAGAAAAGTACATGAGTAACTGCTTTGACTGATATATATTCAAGAATTTTATCCACTTCTGTTCAATTGCAAATAAATGAGGAAAGCAGCTCTGACTTAACTACATTGTTTAAAAGTGGAGATGAAGTCGATTTATATATGAATTTATATGAGAAGAAACAGGACAATACAAAAACTTTAGTATTTTCACAAAGCAGTTAAATGGCATCAATCAAGGTTTTCCTGAGCTTAAAACGTTTACAAAAAAAAGATAATGTACTTTAACGGTGCACTGTGGGCCAGAAATCTCATTTTAGGGCCAAAACTCTGGCATTTCTACACCAGCCTAGCTAGGAAGCTCAAATTTTCAACGAAATAATCTTAAAAGATTGAACTTAACGCGCATAATTTAAAAAGCAACTAAAAAAATGTATACAATATTGATAATCCAAATCAAAGTCAAAAAATTTTTCAACTTTTTCGTTTTTTAATTATAGAAAAATACTTATAATTGGATTTTACCCAATTCCTGATAGAAGTATATATAAGTACCAGATAACTAAAAAAAATTAATATATCTTAATATGTCTAATGGTTTATGAGATATTGGCCCAAGCAGTTTTTGAACTTGACTGCCCACCCTGTCGAGGACTTTCAGTCAATCTGACTACCCTCACCGATTTAATCACTTATTTTACCTCCTCTTAAGATTCAATACTTAAAAAAATAAAATAAAAATAAAAATTTAATTAATTAAAAATCTAATTTTTTAACGCATTACAATTTACCTTCAGTGTTTCTAAGAGTATGCTACACATTTTAACACATTCAAATTGGCTTAGTAGGTAAATCATGTGATCTTTTAAATAAATTTGAGAACTATACTTTGATTTAAAGCGTTTTGAATTTTGAAATTTTTTCGGCTGCAGGCAATAAGTCCCCAATGAAATAAGTCCCCAAACGATAAAATGAAATAAGGCCCCAAATTTGGGGTGTTATTTCATATGAAATAATACCCCAATTTAAATTATGAAATAAGGCCCCACTGAAATGAAATAAGGCCCCAAAAATAAATGAAAAAAGGCCCCAAATTTGGGGTGTTATTTCATATGAAATAATACCCCAATTTCAAAAATGAAATAGCACCCCAATTTTTCTGAATATTTTTTAATTTGGATTTTTAGTAAAAAATAGTGAAAATTTGATACAAAAAAATCGCGCGATTTTTTTGTATCAAATTTTCGCCTGCGGCGCTTAAATAGAATCCTTTTTTTTAAATTAAATAATGAAAATTTGATACAAAAAAATCGCGCGATTTTTTTGTTTCAAATTTTCGCCTGCGGCGCTAAGATTGAACATTTTTTTTTTTGTATTATAAATTAAATTCAAGTTGTAAAACATTTTCTGTTCTTTTACGTAAAACAGTCCAGTCCTGCGTATTCCAACAATTTTTCTGCACTCCATAATTTAAACTTTCATTTTTATGTCTACTTCGCACAATGCAAATCACTAAACTGATCAACATACTCCATAGTTTATCACTGAACTATTTTTAAAACATTACTTTTGCACACCTTTACAAAAATTCTGCGCATCAAATACTTAGTCCAAGAATACCAGCAAATAAGAAAATTAAGCGTTATTAAAGTTCTTGAATTTTTTTTCATATTTTAGGAAAAATAAGAAAAATGAAATAGATCCCAAAAAATCATATTAAAAATTGGCGTCTAATTTCTTTATAAAAATGAAATAAGGCCCCAAAAATTAGCTTTGGGGCCTTATTTCATTTCTTATTTTGGGGACTTATTTCATTTTGAAATTTTTTTAGGAAATAATGCCCCAAAAAAATGAAATAACACCCCAAATTTGAGAAAAATCGTTGTTTTTGTTTTCCATATAAATTTTTGGGGCCTTATTTCATTTTTTTTTTGGGGCCTTATTTCATTGGGGCCTTATTTCGCAGCGGTTAGAAGGAGAAGGAGGAGGAATTTACCAAATCTACAGCAAACTTGATCTGGTTCTATGCGAAATACTACTATACTAAAATTTTTGTTCTGAAAACCCCCCCCCCTGAAAAAATCCTGCGTACGCTACTGCATTCAATAAATAACTATTTTATTACTATGTCTTGAAGTGCAGAATTTTGCATCGCTCTTCATGTTGAAATGACAGTTAGTTTAAATGAGTTTAAATGTTAATTTAAGAGAAAAATCAGTACAAATTTTGGATATAGTGGATATATATCAAATATATATGGATAAGGTGTAGATATGGGGGTTGGGGCTGGGTGTATGGATGCGTACATAGGGGTGGGGGTTTGATGTCTTGGCTGGGTGACCTGGGCTGCCTGTGTCCTTGGAAGGAGCTTCATTTTTTGATATAGTCTCTGGTATTGACAAAATGAAAGCAGTGAATCCTGCTTTCTCCCAAGTTGACATATAAGCGCATCCAACTAGCACCAGTTGTTGGTGCAGTCAGTATTAAGGACGAAAAGAGAAGGAAACGAATTATTAACAAATTTTTTGGCTCCCCCTTAATGCATTCCTTGCTTTTGGCAAAATTACTTCAGAAATTTGTTTTTCCACACAACAAAAGTGTACTCCTTTGACTCTTAACTAACCTAATCGAAATATACGAAAAATACGAAATAATTTGTGATTTCATTTTCCAATGTGAAAAATGAGGGAATGCCTAAAGGCATGCAACATTTTGATCAGATTTCTTTAAGTAATTTTTTTTAATTTGCTCATAACTTGAAAACCGGTTATCCGATCTTTATCATTTCTTCGGCAAATTGATACACATTGATAATGACTAACTATCTCTAGAAGGACCGAATCGTCTATCTTCAAAACTGGGGGAGGGGGAACGAATTTACCAAATTGTGGGGTGGTCTCTCTTAATAATTGCATACTTGTGGGCGTTTTTTATTCTGTTGACTTCTGTCAAAAAAAGCGGACTTTTAGGCATACTTCTATTACGAGTGGCGCCATCGGTTGACGAGAGCGAAAAGTTTCGTTTGGCGCCCTCCATTGTTAATCAGGATCGTCCCTGTTAATTAACAGACCTCATTCCAAATTGTGGTCATGTTAAGCCGTTATGTTATCATTAACTCTGTTAATAACATGACTACAATTACATTAACAGTGTCATTCCCGTTTGGTTTGAAATTTGAAATTATCCGCACCAGCGGCTGGCTAGCAAGCCGATATGGAAATTACGCTGAATTTTCCTCCACGCTGGAGAAACTCGAGTAGAATTCGACAGAGTTTCTGGAGCTATCTCCTTTGAAAGAAACGCTCCTTTGTCCATTGATTACCTGCATTGTGTATTCGCTTCATTTTGATCGCTGGGTTGCCTCATCCTCGGTTCCCTAATTCCTCCAAGACCATAGATCACATTACAATCTAAATACAGGGTAGTCCATTTAAAAATTGGACATTTGACGGTTTTAAAGTCAAATTATGAATAGTTCAAATTTCAAACACTAGATGGACCACCCTGTATAAAAATGGTTAGAAAATAACTGAAATCTCAAAAATTTCGACATAAATAAATTAGCATATTGATGGATGCTAAAAGCTAAGGTCCCATAGGTAAACAAAATTTGAAAACATTGTGCAAACAAAGTTAGCCTTGAACTGTAAATATTTGCGTAATACAAATTTGGTGTTCCAAGATGAGCAAATATTTGCTCTTAAAAAATATGCGCAAATATTTCCCCTCCCATTTTTTTGCCTAATCTACTAAAATAAATCAATTAGGCTGATTTGTTTGAGCAAACTATATATTCTTTTGACATAACAGAACAGAAAAGGCTTTAGATCCTTAAAATAGTTTTGGCCAATGAAAGCAGCAAACTTTGAGCAGTTGGTAATATACAACTATCATTAAATTGTATAAAATTTAACATTAGTATTTATACCCGTTACTTGTAGAGTAACAAGTGGTATACGTAAAGTACAATTACAACAGAGCGTAATTAATGTATGTAACAGGCAGAAGGGATTCGACATTCATTTTTTGTGCCTTATATTCTTGATCAGCATCAACAGCCGAGTCGATTTAGCCTTGTCCGTCTGTCCGTCCGTCCGTCCGTCCGTCCGTCTGTATGAACACCTAGATCTCAGAGATGGTAAGAGATAGAGGTTTGACATGTGGGACAAATGATTCTTTTATCTGCACGCAGATCAAGTTTGTTTCAAATTTTGGCCACGCCCCCTCCCGCCCCCGCAATTCGGAAAATAGTTTTATCTCCTACAGTTTTAAAGGTAGAGGATTCGTACCTTCTAGAGATAGTTAGTAATTAGCAAAATGAATCGATTTGCCGAAGAAATGATAAAGATCGGATGAACGGTTCTCAAATTATAAGCAAAAAAGTGATCCAAGCCCTCCCCGCTACCACCCTAAAAATGTTGCATACTTTTTGGATGGTCACGCTAAGGAACGCGGGAACGCTGTTAAACACATTTTTCATGAGTAACGGGTATATCGAAGTCGGTTAGAGCCGACTTTAACTTACGCTCTCGTTTTTAGTTGTGTCTTGTTGGTCCAATGATATAGCGTAAGGACATTATGCGCAATTCAATCTCGGCAACATGTCGATTAATGGTCACATTTAATGGACACGCTTATTGGCAAGTGGAGATAGCTATCGGTCCATTAATGGAAACAAATCACAGAATTCTCTTGGTTTACTTGCAACGAAGTAGGCGTACTCCTTATCCCAGTCGTCCTTTATAGCTCTGTAGATTTTACAGATTTGAATTTTACTCGCTCCTACAACTTTAGTTTTGGTATTGCGTAAGCCAACAAATAATTTTCTTTTTTAATATTAGCCGTGTTTGCTCGTACAATTTGCTTGCAAGAGCAAACTCGCAAATCCCGCAAACAAAATTTGCCGAGTGTGTTCCCACGTGATCCCATTAGGCAAATATTTGCTTCAAATTATTGGTACACGCAAACTATTTGGTGTTCCCACTACGGGCAAACAAAATGGGCAAATATTTTAAAATATTTGCGCAAATTATTTACCTGTGCGAAATTACCTAAAGTTTGTGTAATTTGTTTATTCAAAAAATAACTAAAGCTAAGGTCCCACAGGTAATTTTGCCCAAATTATGATTACAGATTTTGCACAACTTAAAACTAAAACTATGGTTCCATACGTAAGCGATTTGATTAAAAATAGCCGAAGTTTCCTAAGTTGGCCTATTTATTCAATTTTTCATCAAAATTTGAGCAAATTATTTGCCTGTGGGATCTTAGCTTTACATATGGAATTTTTTATACCCCTTTTAAGTCAATAAGAATTACACAGGGGAAAAAAATCACAACTTTTGAAAGTTGCAACCACTTCGATTATAAATTTTGTTCCAGTTTGGTCCACAGATTACAAAACTGGTCTCGGTTTGGCTTCATCTCCTTTTGCTTTAAATATATTGCGCAAAATGTGTTTTGCATGTAAAATCATAGTAGTCACAAGGGACCTAGTCCGGAGATTATGGTGAGTAAGGAACACACTTGGCCCATTCGCAGCCCAGCATTTATAAAATTTGAATGTCATTCCCGCGAGTTTGTTTGATATTAAGCAGTAGCTTTGTTTATTAAGCTGATATAAACAGGGATGCAAACCGGTTCGGAGTCGAACCGCTCCGGAGTCGGAGACTCCAGCATTTTTGAGAAGTCCGAACCGAACCCGCTCGAACCTAAACCTAAACCGGAACAAAGAATAGTAAAAAAGGGGTTCGGTTCAAAAATTATAAAATTTTTTGTAGATGCTGTAATTTTTAACTTAGCCATTTTCCAATATATCTGAATGCACACTAAGAAAAAAATGTGGCATGAATTTAAAGAAATCACCTTTTTTTAATGTGCCTTGTTCTTTAAAAAAGTTGTCTAATGAACAAAAAGTTTTATAGAACTTCGAAAAATATGACATAAAAAAAGTTTAAGACAAATCTTTTCGAAGAATAAAAATATGAGAGACTTGTCTGATAGCACAGGATTTTATTTTGGTCGCTGAATTGAAATCAATTGTCCGTTTTCTACCAGCACGTCAGGGTTACTATCAGCCATGCTCCCATTTTCGCTTTCGCAAAAATTTTACGATTTCGTCGCTAAATCGCAAAAGTAGTTGCTCCGAAATTCGCAAATCGCAAAATTTGGCCGATTTAAGACCGCCGACGTATGAGTCCGTGAATTGAAAAGTAAATGGTAAATGTCGCTGGCTATGGCTCTGAACCAATTTTGTAATGTTCTGTGACTATTTTAAATTGTTTTTGTGGACTCTCTCCGCCACATTCCACCCACTTCACAACCACTTACCACCCACTTTCTACCCACATCCATAACAACTAACCACCACCCCCCCCAAGACATTTCCTTGGAGTTGTATGGCCCACGAGTTAAATGAAATTCTCGAGCACTGAAGTACTTTGATATTGACAATATTAGAGGGTAGGTAACGAAAATCATCAATTGTTAAGACATTTACATAAAGTAGCAAACTATGCACTTCCCGTTGACACTACGATTCACAATGGACGATTATACAAACCATAGAGATTTAAGACCAATACGGGCAATATCATTGTAAGTAGCTGTACTCTAAAAGAAACGTTAAGTCCGACATCGATTTACCACCACATAATAACAGGAAAACGCAAATTTTTTTTATTAAATACATACCAACTCTTGTCAAATTAAAGTCTTACTTCGCAACTAATCAAACTTTAACTTTCTCAGGCAAAGCAAAAGGCCTTAAAAAGGCGCTAAAATGTTTTTAGTATGGTCAAAAAGTATAGTACGCTTTGCACGCTCACGACATCGTGACTCATCGAATAAAAAATGAAAAATCAGAATGTATATTGTCGGGATGTTTGTTTTCAAGAAAATTAAAAACATCAACAAGATTTGAGTTTTGAAATTTGCATTTATTGCCTGCCAGATTAGCAGAATCGACCACTGTGCTAGGTGCGGATTTTCCGACTTTAAAAAATCTAATTTTAATTGATTTCGTATTTTGTCCTTACAAACCGAGTTTCAAGTCAATAGTATGAAGATAGTTATCTTGCATGTAGAATTTTCTACGAATTTTTCGACCGTCAGGTCAAATTTTGCAACTTCAGAAAATCACATTTCAAACTATTTCGTATTCTATCATTACAAAACGAGTTTCAAACCAATCGGTTGAAAAATAGCTATTGGTTGCATGTAGAAATTTTCCGGGCATTTTCACGCCTTGGCAAATTTTCCGACATGGCAAAATCACATTTCAAATTATTCCGTATTTTATCCTTACAAACCGAGTTTCAAGCCAATCGGATGAAAAATGATTTTTTGCATGCAGAATTTTCCGGACATTTTCCTCGTAGGAGGATTTTCCAAAATCGGGAAAACACGTGTCGAATTATTTTATTATTTTCCCATAAAAATTTTTCGACGCCTTTTCGGACTTTTTCCGGGCTGATTTTCCAAAACCCCGCCTAAGTACGCACTTTCACCACTAACAGAAACTCGTGCCAAAATTTCAGCATTCTATCTCTTACCGTTTAGGCTGTGCGATGATTGCCAATCAGTCAGTCAGTCAGTGAATCAGGAACTCTCTTTTATATTTTATTGTGTTACGAGGTTTGTTTATCATTGTGAATTGTGAATGACGTTAAGTACCTCAACGAAATTTCCCAAACACAAAGTTTTTATATTGCTTATAAGATACAAATTGTTGGATTTTAATATGGAATCTGGTTATTTTTTGACAAAATCGATTTATCCCAAGTTTTTTGATTTGAGTTTAGCTACCAAATATACTTATGGAAAGTTTGCTATTTTCTCTGTTGCAGAAGCTTGTAAACCTGTGTAATAAGGTCGAACTTTTCTAGCCACTTTCTTAAAAATTGTTCAAAATTTACTTTGATTTTAAAGTAAAAGATCCCTTAAAATAACTATTACTGAGCTCAAATATTTTATTCCGAATATCAAGTCTCTGAACTTCCAAATATGTATGAAATGTTAAAGGTTTTTTCAATTAATAGCCTATTTCCACTGGCCGCAGCTCTAGTTTCTGAGCGGATTAATCAGTCTGAGCATTGTGTAGCATAGCCTTCGAAAATTATCGATTAAAAGTCGATCAATAAGATATCGATCTAAGGAAACAACATGTCTTTGTATAATTTAAAAAACCAGCCGATATTTCACGGGCTTTTTTATCGAAATTTATTTAGTCAAAAATTTCTCGTTTTAGCAAAGACATTGATCGACTAAAAAGGCATATATCTTCTAAATTTTTACTATTTCGAATTTCCAAAAACCCTTTTTAGGTTATTTTCTTAAATGTCGAGAAATGATAGAAAAAATGCAAAAAAAAGATAAGTCGGAAAAAAATTTTTTTTGCATGAAATGATTTTAAGGAATAGGGCCTTAACATACATTTTGTTCGGTTCCGGTTCGAACCTGAACCTAGGTTCAGCGAGCTTCTGAACCCGCTCCGTGATCCCGAACCCATAACGTTTTAAGGGTTCGAACACGCTCCGTGAACCCCTTCCGATTTTTAAGAGGTTTGCAGCCCTGGATATAAATGCAACAAATGAAAATAGAAGGGTATTTGGGCTATATGCTAAAGTAGTTGAAATAAAAATTCGACCCCCGCTGTGGCTTGTTCATGACGATCAAATTTGAAAAATTTGCCTTAAACCAGGGACACGCCGCCTGTCCCACGAAGAAACGCAAGCTGCCACACGAAGGAAATACGTTTCTCGCACCCTCCCCACTAAGGAATAACTCTCTTCAAAGGCCAATTCGGGCACCTTCGGGCTTGCTGATGCTGCTCGCTTGGTTTTTGTTTTGGGCTGCATTGATATAGTATGTGTTCTGTCGCATAAGACTCATGAACCCCATAATTTTTTCCAAGCAAAAAAACATGCAAAACACATTTTTTGCAATTTCTTTAAAACAAAAGCTGATGGAGCCAAACCGAGACCAGTTTTGTAATCTGTGGACCAAACTGGACCAGAATTTGTCATTAAAGAGGCTGCAACAAAATGGCTGTTCCCCTGTTATATAATTTAAAACTTTAAATTTATAACACCAGTCACAAAAATGGATCAAACAATAAAAAATCATACTGCACAAAAAACTGGGAGATCTTAGGATTGGTATCGCCACATCAGCACAACAATGTAGAATAAAAATTCACTGCATTAGCCAATGACAAGAAAACTTTCCTAGACCTTTAAAATTTTGTTTTATGCAATCGACTGTTTTGGTTTGATTACAAATGTTGCCCTTACAAAAAAAAATAACAGAAATTGAAGCTGCAACCTTGTTTACATGTCGTTGATAGTTTGTTGGCCCTGATATCGGAATGCGTTTGTATGCAAATTGTTACAATTTTGTTAATATGTTTGAGCTCGCCAAACACGTACACACAAAACATGAGACAAAATATGTATATTCAATATCAAATGACCATAAGCACGATTTTGCCAAATTAAATTCCGTTCAGTTGCTCTAAGAATAATTTTTTGTCAATGAATTAAATTCAATTTTATGTTGACTCTCAAATGGATTGTGCCGAAGGTGGTGTGGGATAAGGAAGCGCAATTACACTCGATGGCAAAGCTTTAAACAAAATTTCACAGTCCAAGCTTTACTTTTTGGCCGGCCTCAGTGTCTTGGCTTAGTTGGGTACGACAGTTCGCATGATTCACACGTCGCGTATTCGGCATAAACACACGCGAAAAAAACCATTATTAATTTATTATTAAAATTCGTTCTGCATACGGAAGGAGTGTACGAAAAACCTAAATAACCAAATAAGAATTTTCGGTAAAAGTTGACATTAATCAGAATGAGCATGATAATATTTAAGCAATTACTTTCAAACTGTGTGGAAAGTTGGAAAAAGGAATTGCACAAGAAACAACAATAACAATAACAACTAACTAGTTTCTTAAAAGTTTGTTCAACTGACCGTTGGTGTTGGTCAACTGCAACTGCTAAACTGCAAAATTTACTATTACTTCAGAGCTTGTTGCTGTTGCTTGACTGTTGCATGATATGTCTATAAAAACGAAAAACAACAAAAAAATGCAAGTTTGTGTCTTTATTCCCCTCCCACCCAACAAGTCTTTTGTTTACCATTTGTTAACAGACAATTTTTGTCGTTTGATGAAGCAGTTTTATTGTAATTGCTAAAGCTTGTAGCAATGAGAGATGGAAAATTAATGGGTCCACAATGTACATTAAAGGGGTCAAGTGCAAGCCAAGAAAAACGTTTACACAATATTTGAGTTGGTGTGGGTTTTAGGTTTTGAAATTATTGAAGAAAAAAATTGGTAACTTTTGAGCTTGGTTTGGTTTTAAAATTGCCAAGCTTAAATATATGAACCAAACCAGATGAACGAAAAACTGTAGATGAAGTTGAAACTGTAACATAATAGCAAGTGGAAGTAAAACTGGAAATATTTAGCAAATGCAACCTCATGTAAATTAAACTCAAACTGTGACTTTAAATATTACCATAGTACAACAGCAAGTTTAGCAAAAATAGAATCAAAATCGTATGTGCTTGTCAAACCTTAAGTGGTTTAACACTTCAGATGCTACCCAAACTGTAAGACAAATATATTAGGCGTGAAAACAAGTTCAAAGCAAATATTGAACATTTCCAGTTGTAAATTTTGAACTGAACATTGTCATTTTAAAATGAAATCTTTACAAGTGAAATTAAAACTGTAACCTAATGAAATGCGAATCAAGACAACATAAAGTCAACGCATTCAAATCGATAAAGTGTTTTCCAAATAGAACTAAAATTTTACCAAACATTTGCAGGTGACTCTTAAACTGTAAGAAAATTCATACTTCATCATGTGAAATCGACTGCATGTTTTCTGTTCTAAAAATCAATTAAATCCTTTTATTCGAAGGAGTTAACATCAAACGTTTTAAACCGTTTAGCCAATCAATTTTGTACAACAGCAAGTACCGCATCCGAGTTCGCCATATTTTGTCGAAAGTGAAACCCGGAACTGGCCTGGTCTTGTTTTAGGAAGTGCATGTAAAACTGTAAGGAAGTATCAAACTTCAGTTGCAGCTCAAACTTTACAAACAGCAAGTGAGTATATCCAATTTCAAAGCAAATGCATTTCCAGTTCCAAGTCAATGAGTTTAAAAGTATTAACATCTATAGCAAGTGCGAAACAAACTGTAAAATGCAAATGCAACTTAAGGTCAACTTAAGGTCAAGTTATCCCAAACTGTGAGCTAAACAAATGTTATTTTGAGCAAATGCAACGCAAAACAAGCAAGAAAGTTGATCAAGTCCGATTGTAATTTACTCTGTACCTGCAGTAGCAGCTGAATGCAGCGCTACAGCAGCAAACTTTCTTTTGGTCAAAACTTGAGAATCATTCATCCGATTTTTATCATTCCTTTGGCAAATCGATTATTATTTTATTTTTTTAGGCACAAACCATCTATAGGGGAGAAAACAAAAAATGGGAAAAACAAAAAAATATAAGTTACTTTTTTCCCAATATTCCAAACTTTTGTTTTGTTTTTTTTTTAAAAATTTGTTTTAGTTGGTTTTTTTAATACCGGTTTTTTGGCTGTGCCCTTTTGTTTTTTTTTGTCGACCCCCCCCGCAAGTGTTGTCACCATCTCCATCATTTTAATTTACAAAGCTCAGTATTATTTAACATTTTTATAAAAGTATATAGTTATTAATTAATTAAATGTAAAAAGAAAAAAATTCAATAAAAAAATGTTTAAAACATGTTATAAAAATTGTTTGACCAAGATTGTTAAATCGAGCTTGATTTAAGGTAAACCAACAATATCAAATATTTATATTAAAGTTAAAGCATGTTTTTCGGCATTTTTTATAAGAAAGTTAAATTTTCACCGCGAAATTTAATTAAAACCAGTCTTAAAAAATTAAAAAGGACACAGAATAAGGATAATATCAATAAATAATGGATTTAACTTCCAGGCTACTTATGAGCTTAAAATGCCTAACCGGATGAAGCTAATCATGAATTCGAACTCTGAATCGGGTATTTTGGCCCCTTACTCAGTAACAGCTTTTCGAAGCTGCCAGCATAAACACGTCGTGCAAGGTTGCCACACATGTTCTGAATTGGATTCGTGTCCGGAGAACGCGCTGGCCATTCAAGAAGATTGATTTTCTGTTTATTGAACCACTTACGACTGGCCCTTGACACGTTTATGGCAGCATTATCTTGCTAAAAGATTGTATCCGGGTCCGACTCTTGGATCGAAAAGTCTACTAAGAGTTAATCCAATACATTTAAGTAACCGTTTGAACTTGTGCGACCGTTAATCTTTAAGAAAATGACGACTAACCCCACATTGACAGACATCTAATAAATAAGCGAGAAGGGATATTACGAAACGTCGGCTGTCTTCGAGGGAGGAGCTTACAAATGTGGTACTCTCAGATGAGAAAAAGGTTAACTTGAATGGGTCAGATGGTTTTAGTTACTAAAGGCACGACATTAAGGCGTCTGAGCGCATTTCGACCTTCCAAAACTGTATTGGCGGCTCTGTGATGTTTTGGGACGCTTTTAGATATTACAATCGGACCTCGATATGCCAGATTAGAGGTTGCAGGAATACAGAAGGCTATTTAAACTTATTGGGTGAAGTGTTAATTATCTTTTTGGAGCAGTAGCCGGACCCGTAAACCATCTTTCAGCATGATAATGCGAATAATTTGTTATTCTCTTAAGTACAGCCCGATTTACTCTAAAAATAAGTGCAAAAAAGGTTCTTAATCGAAGTCTTAAAAGTCTAATAAATTTTAAAGTCAACCCCAAACCATTTTTGAAGCATAATAATACTTCAATAAATAAGTGCATAATGTTCTTGGTTTAAGCCTATAAAATACTAAGCTTTACCAAAGGTCTCTTTATAATTCAAAAATCCAAAGGAAATGCATTAACCAAAGAACACTTTTTAGAGCTTGCATAGTAAGTCTATTCTGTACTTAATCCAAGTAATTTTGTACTTGAACTAAGTACGATCTTTTCTTAAATTTTAAGGCTAACTGTAAGTACGAAATGTTCTTGATTCAAGAATGTTTGTTCTTATTTCATAATATAATCAGTCGTTTTTCTATTCTCTAATATTTAGTACTTAATTTGAGTAGGTACATTCAAGAACTAAACATACTTGAAATTTCAAGAACAAAACGGTATAAATTCTATCCTGATCGATCTAGAACTCTGCCGATTGTTTTTTTCTGAGTGTACTTACTTTCTGAGAGTTTTTATACCCGTTACTCGTAGAGTAAAAAGGGTATACTAAAGTCGTGCAAATGTATGTAACAGGCAGAAGGAATCGTTTCCGACCATATAAAGTATATATATTCTTGATCAGCATCAACAGCCGAGTCGATTTAGCCTTGTCCGTCTGTCCGTCCGTCCGTCAGTCCGTCCGTCCGTCCGTCCGTCCGTCCGTCCGTCTGTCTGTATGAACACCTAGATCTCAGAGATGGTAAGAGATAGAGGTTTGACATGTATGGGACAAATGCTTCGTTTGTCTGCACGCAGATCAAGTTTGTTTCAAATTTTGGCCACGCCCCCTCCCGCCCCCGCAATTTGGAAAATAGTTATATCTCCTACAGTTTTAAAGATACAGGACTCGTACCTTCTAGAGATAGTTAGTAATTAACAAAATGAATCGATTTGCCGAAGGAATGATAAAGATCGGATAAACGGTTCTCAAGTTATAAGCAAAAAAGTGAACCAAGCCCTCCCCGCTACCACCCTAAAAAATGTTGCATACTTTTTGGATGGTCACACTAGGAACGCGGGAACACTGTTAAACATGTTTTTTCATGAGTAACGGGTATATCGAAATCGGTTAGAGCCGACTTTAACTTACGCTCTCGTTTTTATTTTCAGAACATTTAACAGAATTATTTACACTTGTAAAAAAAATATTTTATTGAAAAATAACCTTATTTTCCATATTAAAATCAATAAATTGGAATTTTAAGAACATATTCAAAACTTCGCGCCTGTTTTGTCTGTAACGTCATTCAATGAAGTTTATATTAAGGCGAATTTTGGTTGAAAAAAGTTACTTAATGCGGCCACAGGACCTACAAAGGTAATCCAACTATCCTAAAAATACGTTTACGCAAATATCTCGTAAGCCTGACATGCTAGAAGAAAACGGACAATTAACTAGAATTCAGCGGTGAAATCTTAGTTTATTGGAATCATAATCATAATCATGGGGTTTAACCCCAAATGTAGGTTATGTGTTCTCCGGTAGCTTATTGTTGTCACAAAGGGCCGCTGAATCCAAATTCCCCATTTCTCAATTCTTATTCAACGTCCGGTTTCACATTTATCCCAACCTTTAATGTGCGTAACTTGATTTATAAAGGCATTTCCTGCGTTACGTACGCTACCGTCGTAGGCATATTTTTTTCTCATTTCTGGCGCTTTAAGGAATAAATCTTCTACCTAAACATACTGAAACATAGAGCTTGGAGATTACTTTCAAATCATGGAAAAACATTTGGGTCAGCTTGCTTTAAAAAAGAAATAATGGTTGATTTAGGTACCGTTCGTACGTTACTCAAACTATAAGTTTATCAACACATATTTACCCAATTTTCAGTGATTTTCTCAGTACAATTAACCAAATTGTTAAGACATAAAGAAAAGATAATTATTCTACGATTCTAAAATTTATATATATATAAATAATGACTAAGAACAACTTTCAAGACCTTAAAAATTTCTGGAATAGATTACACGAATTGTACCTAAAAGTCTTAATTAAATGGTGTTAAAAAGTTTTGTAATATACATATAAGGGTTTTAGCGACCTGCATTGATTTTAGTAAAGTTTTTGTGCTTTTACAGCGCGGGCTCAAGGTCAATGGTTGATAACAATTTAATGCGATCAGCACAATTCAACAAGAGATAGCTACACAACATTACATCGGAATACATTTGGTGCAATATTGTTTCGAAATTCGTCCCCGAATCCTCTAAGAGTTCTATGCTTATTCACACTCCAACCATGGTACTTTTCTATTTAAATGACGAGTACGCCAATAAAGACTTGAGAATTTCACATTTGTAAATTCAAGCCCCGACTATTTCGTTAAGAATTGGTCAAGTATACCATGTTTTATGAAGGAGAGTCCAATGTTATGTTGTTTAGCTAAAACTGCGTTTATATCTTTGGCTGCTGGTTTGGTTTTTGTAATATTTTAATGGATATATGGCTCAAAAAAGTTTGTGATAGAATAATAAAAAAATTACGAAATGAAAATGCGAAATAGAACCATTAAGCGAAACATTTATTTAGGGACGTTCCGGAGCGAAATTCGTTTCGCGATTAATCCATGTTTGGAACATATATAACTATCACAAAATATTGACCGATTACAATTAATTTAATAGGGCTAAATTATCATTTTAAAATCATAAGAAAAGAAGAAGATAACGGATAAGCCTATTTTAAACAAACAAATCTGTATACTTATTTATATAGAAGGTAAGGCAAGCCTTTCATTTTAAAGACCAGGTGGTAGAGAACGTATGAATGATTACTATGATGAAAAAGGTTCATTCGGGTATTGATTAACATTACTCCTATAGCTTCGTAAGCTGAACGCTATTTGCTTAACAAAACTGCTTTATTATTTTTTACCAAAAATTGTCTCAACGATCTAAGAATCCATGAACCAAAGGTTAGGTTTTATAAGTAAGGGAATCAGTTCCTTTCCAACGGGTCTGAACATTCTCCAGAATTTCAGAGCCTCGCAACCTGGATTTAAACGAGATTCAAGTTATTTATTTCTGTTAAAGTAGCTTAATAGTACATTTCAAACTGTATTGCCAATTGCTTCCCCAACTGTACACACACAACCAAAATCAAGGTCAATTTGATAAAAAAAAAACATTTGTCATTGTACTTGCTCTTCGCGGCTGCACATCAACCTCTAAACATAAACCAAAACCCGCAAACAATAAGACATACATATTTAACCTTAACATATATTTACACTTACAGTTAACAGTTCCCCCCGAGCGGCAGTTCATCAAACTGTAACATGCCTCCGTTGTGGCTGCCAAACTGTAATTCCTATGGCTCTCCATCATTTCTGTTGCTGTTGTTGCCGCTGATGCTGCTGCTGCCAGATCTAGGGCATTGCTCCAACCATCAAATTGCTGTCGATGAGGATCTTAAGCATTTGCTTAGTCGCTGTCACAGCCAAAATGAGGATTACAATGATTGCATGAAGCAGGTTTTTAATGACTTGCGCGCCTATTTCACAACAGGTGAGTGAAGGGGAAAAAGCTTCGACTCAATGAATCTGCCCTGCCATTCCAAGTCTACTCAACTTTCAGGTGTGCCCGACTATAATATCAAGCCCTTTGATCCACATATGTCGCCATTCGTGGAATTGCGACGCGGTGATCCACATGGTCTGGGCAGTTTCAGTTTGATTTTACGAAATGTCTCCGAATATGGCTGGTCACACTCCGAGGTGACGAAATTTCATGCTGATCCCGAAGATCAGCGTATTGTGTACGCCCAGTATTTCCCCGAGAAAAGTTTGGAAGGTCAATATGAGTTTTTGGGGAAAATGCTGGGTCAGGATATGAGTCGTCGAGGTTATTGGAATTTGACTCTATATGATTATAGGTAAGAATTGTTTTGAAAGTGTCCATCGTGATTACTAGTATTGATTAAGCAAACGTGTTGAAGGTTTAAAATACGTTCGGGTATTGGGAGTATAGTGTAAGTATAGTGGAGTATAATTTTTGCTAATAAACGTTCCATCAGCTTACGCTAACGTCCTGCAGACGCTGCTTAGGAGGAAATAACAAAATACTTAAATAATAGTTAGTGTCAATGTCAATTATAGGCGATTTCGCTCGCCATATTATGCGGCCTCTCTGAACATTGCACTTTCTTTTAATAGATCTCCCCCAGATCCTGGGAACCCTTCGTTCTTAGAAACTTTTGATCAGATTGCGTGCATACTGAATTCTTAAAATTTCCGTAGCATATATGCGAAATACTGCTAAAATAAACTATTTTCTGTCCTCTCATCTTGGCAGCGCCCTTCGACGTCAGTGATGCCAACTACATAACACAAAAAGGGGACAGATCGACTAAAAAAGGATGAAATAGGGACAAAAATTAAAAATACAAGAAAAGGGCTTTTTAAAATTATTTTGATTTTGGGATTTGTTAGAAAAATATAAAAAAAATATAAACAAAGTTTTTAGGTTTGATGTTGCCCGTTTGATACTCAACCACGCAAAATGGCTTACGATCGTTAAATTTGGAACTCAGATAGTTGATTACCTGCACTTGAACTATATATAATATAAACTTTATTTAAATGGTCGAAAAAAACCGCGAAATTTTCAACTGTTATAAAAATTTATAAGCGGTTTCACGCGCAAATAGCTGAAGGGATTCGGATGAAACAGTCTGTTTGAACTCTGTTTTGAACTTTAATTTTTCAACACGCCGTCCAATGCGTCGCAAAGTCGCTACTTTATTTTTGATATGGTTTTATTTAATTGTTGTCGCAGTTGTCATTGGAAGAGTTGTTTCGGCGGTGGTGCTTTAAAGAGATGTGAGTCCTTTTGAGGTGCAGAAAGCCAGGATCGCGCTAATTTCGTCACGTTGAACCGGTCAGCAACTTTACCTAACTACATACGCCGCCATTAGGTCCTCTAGGTCTATGTATAGAAATTTTGTAATTGTCTAGTAGACCATGTTCAAAAAAGTCCGAAAAAAATTTCGTCGATGAATCGCGAATTATGAAGAATTATCACGCAAAAAATGCGGTCATCCATGGTTTCTTTTTAATTGAATTTCGAAATATGCAATTTGTGTACCAAAAAAAAATGGATATGCTTTTCGTCAAAGTGTCCATACAATTTACATGTTTGATTGTTGAGTTGATAAATAAGTTCAACCACAAAATCTGCGGAATGTGAACGTATGGTACATTATCTTTTATCGTCAAGCTTTACTCTTATTTGTTTTAATTTGCTTTCGAACTCGTATCTCAAGTACAAATCTCCTGATCGAGACTCATCCTGTTTTCAAAATCTGGATGATTTTGCGATACCTTTTACGTTATACCAGAGATTAAAACCCGAACGAATAACTATTTGGGTAACGGTCACTGTTTTAGCCGATCGCTTTTTCCGGGTTACGATTGTATTACGGCTGTGCGATATCGGTTACGGTACTGGTTTTGGTTACGGTTACGGTTATTAGTATAAAATATAACTTTGACAAATCATGCTGACAAAAGCGGGGACTTATTAAAAATTCTACTCCTGACAACAAACGCTCAACACTTATTTGTGTGGGTGGTACTGCCGGCAAAACTTTTGATAATTTAAAAAGATCTGGAAATATTGTTTTATTTTTTTCCCCTGATAATTCAATCAAATTATTGTTGTTTATTATTTGATTCTGCAGATTTAATACAATTAATTTTCTGCTCGGCAGATAAAGATATATTATATTTTGGATCAAGAAATATTGCACAGAAGTGAGCAGATGCTATTGGTCTATTTTGGATCAAGAAATATTGCACATAGGTGAGCATCGTTCTTGAACAGACTTGGTTCTCTAAATTCCGTGAGACTAAAGCTTGGTCCATGCCGGGTTTGTTGTTTTTGATTTCAAATTAACATTGAATCCAGATAGAATGCAAGTTACCAAAGGCTAACAGTCCGTCTTGCATTCTTGTTGATGCAACTTTTGCTGGTGCTTAAACTGCAATAATTTCGCTAGTATTGTACCACATCTTAGGTTACAGAAAAAATCAGAACAAGCTGATGCCAAATTTAAGCCGCCATCCAGTGTAATATCACATATCTATAAGGAGAGATAAGGAGGGTAAAGATCTTGGTTAGCTGCATTCACTCTTTCTAGGTCGCTCTCTTTTCTGTGTGCCCGTCATCAACAGTGCGGCGCCATGTATGCATGTAAAATTTTCATTGTGAATACATCAAATAAATTTTCGTCAGAGCCGGCCATGCATAACTGAGTGTCAGAGAGAGAAGGGCATATTTTTCTGTCCTCTCCATTTGGCTTGCCCTGGTCTAGACCAGAGCCGGCCAGCCATAGCTACCATGAGCCGAAGTCACTCATGTTTTTATAAAAATGCGGGCCGAACTTATGGTTGTGTGAATCGGTGAACACACAGGCACACTATTTTGTCCTCTACATTTGCCAGGCACTGATTAAAGTTTATGGAAAGTTTTAGTAAAGGAAAACCTTTTAAACAGTAAATTTGTTTCTGTTTCGGTACTGATAACCGGTTATAGTAATAAAGGTTATACGGTTACGGTTATAAGAAACAATTTTTTTCGGTTACGGTGTTTTTAAGTGTTTTTATCGGTTAAGGGTTACGGTTTCGGTTTTAATCTCTGCGTTATACATTAAGTATGTGATGGTAAAAACTTCGTTTAATTTGTAAATTTAACTTTCCAAATTTATTTTTTGTAAAAAAGTTAAGAAGCTAAAGAGAGATAGACAGATCAGTTATAAAAGGGACAAATTAACATCAGTTGTCGGTGCTGAAATACTTATAGTCCGAGTTGGAAATCAGGGCAATTAGAGCGATACGGACATTGTTCCAAATGAACTCAGAAAATGATAGTAGGAGCGAGTAGCTGACTAATTTCTGAGTAAAATGGTTTCGATTGCGTAAATGTTTAGTCCACGCCCCTGGGGCACGAACATCCTCGCCAATTCACACCGAATGCTTGTCGAAGTCAAGCTTCACTGGGGAACCGTGGATTAGTCAATATATCCTAGTCTGTGTCACGGCTGTAAATCGAATTTAACATTAAATTACCATTACAATTTTATAGGGTCATTATAAATTGAATTACCATTACAATTACACTTATTTTGTGATTAAAACTATCATTATAACTACTCTAAAGTAATGAAAAATTGCATCGGAATTTTTAAAATATTTTGTAATGGTCAATGAAATTTAAAATAACGAAACAATTTTAATTCTAACGTTAATTAAATTTTTAATTATGCAAAAAAATGTAATGGTAATTACAGTGCCGCTCAACTGAATAGGTTTGACTTTTTTTAGGTTTGATACGTCATCCATAAAATTCCACCAGGACCACATTACTTCATACCCCATCAGTGTGTCCTGAGGCCTGATAGCAGTTCCACCAAGCTTCGAGCCGTGTTTGACGCTTCCAGCAAAACGACCTCGTCACAATCTCTAAACGATATTCTCATGGTGGGACCGACTATTCAGAGGGAATTATTCTTATCGCTTATTCGTTTTCGCTTAAACCGTTTCGCCCTCACGGCAGATATAGCGAAGATGTATCGCCAAGTGAGCATGTCTGAGAATGACCGGTGGTTTCAACTCATTGTTTGGCGAGAAAAGCCATCAGATGAGCTAAAATTTTTTCGACTGAATACGGTCACATATGGTACTGCTTCAGCGCCCTTTCTAGCCATACGATGCCTGCACGAAGCTGGCGTGCGACAGAAGGAAACTTATCCGATTGGCGCTGAAGTAGTTTGCAACGATTTTTATGTCGACGACATGCTTACTGGAACGGACTCCTTAACAAGCACTCCGATTTGAGCGAAATAAATTTTGTTGTATGAAGAAAGTAGTCATTTGTGAAATAGCAAAGTTTCTGTTCTGTTAGTTTTGTTTTTATATAATTTTTATTATTTTTTCAAAAACATAAAAAAATCTCCATTTTTTTTTGGCTCAACTAATAGGATTGACCACTAAAACTATTAAACATAAGTCTATAATGCAAAATTTCCAGGCACAGGGTAACTTACTTAATAAAGGACACTGTTTTAGCATAATTTAGTATTTGGTATGCACACCCTTGTTCTTAATTATTTCAAACATACGGTTTGGTAAGGAATCATAATATTTTTCAATTTCATTTTGTGAAATTGTTGACCATGCTTTTTTAATTGCTTCCTTCGTATACTCTCCTGGACAAGTCCCCAAATGTTCTCGATAATGTTAACGTCAGGGTAGTAAGGCGACCACTCCAGCAATTTGACGTTTTTGATCTTTAATCCACAGTTTTACAACCCGAGCGGTATGTTGGGGGGGGTTTTGTTTTTTTTGTTCCTACAGATGACCATAAATCTCCGAAAACTGGGGAAAAGCCTTTTGAGCACAGTCTTGTACACATTTACGTTCATCTTCGAGGTGACAAACTGAGCTCGCATGTTCCATAAAACGATATGGCTCCCGCCATTGCTCCACCTGGAGTGAGACGACTTAAAAAAATTCTTCCTTTCGCATATCGTGGAAATAGTAATTATAGCCATCCGATCCATGAGGTTGAACTTGTTTTCGTCGGAGAAGACCACCGTCTTCCACTCCTTGTTCTTGTTCATGAGTTCTCGAGCAAATCGAAGTCGTGCTTCCTTTCGAGCATCGTTGAGAGGTGGTTTTTTTTTTCTCTTTAAGTGTTTGGTGCGGTGGGAATTTGAGGCAGTTCGTAGGATAAGTCGCCTCTCCGATGCTAATGCTGTTGTTGCATTTTTTCCTCCATTTATTTTTTTCCATAGTCAGCTTCATTACAAAGAAAATAACTCAAAACGTTTTGACTTCGACCGATTTTCTTGGCTATTTCGTAGTGTTTTCAACCAGAATCAATATAGCCTTTTATTTGACCTTTTTCAAAATCGGTTAAAAGTTTTCCGCTGCCCATTTTACAAAAAACTTATAGTAGTTGCCTTAAATTTTAGAATTCAAAAGAATTCAACTCTTTTCATTCACGCAGTCAATCAAAAAGTGAAGTCAAAAGTGTCAAAACATATTCAGATGAGCCAAAAATAGTGCATACATTTAGTTCGTGCTTGTAAACGAAAGCAAAATTCTGAATTACCGTTGCATTTTTCCCTTTACTATTTTCTTGCATATAATGAGTAAACTAATGAAGGTTCCAAATAAAAAAGAAAAGATAGAAAAAATTCAATTGGAACAAAGAAAGAGAGAAAAATGTGTGCAGGATTTTTCAAACCTATTCAATTGAGCGGCACTGTATATTGGTGTGTTTCTTTATACCCAAACCGCTGAGGGTAAATAGATAGATAGATGTTTATTTTTCCATTCCATCCCATTTCTCCATTTAAGGCCATGACTACCTCTTCTGGCGTAAGTGTGACTTTCACAAACCAACTTCCCTTACAACAGGACATCGCCCCACAAAATGCTGCATGTCTTCAAACTCCTTGCTGTTACATAGAGAGCATATAACACCGTTAACATTCCTTCTTGGGCAGCCGTTCAAGCATACCAGATACTCTCTCCCCCTCATTATCCAGGTTATGTCCGTTAGTAAATGTTGGCTTCGATTGTCATCTTTAAGTGCAGTGAGAAGCTGTATGTTGCCTTCGATCCACCCAGCGTGCGATGCGTTGCTCTGCAGAGTTATCCCATTTTGCTGACACATGTCTTGAAGCTTAGAAAACCATCCCAAATTATTGCGCATCATTTTCTTAGCCAGGACATGCGGAAGTCGAGATTCTTCATACTCAAATAGTGCGCGTGCCAAGTACTTAAGATGAAGAGTTAAGCTGTAAATGTGCCCATCTTCTAGTCCTGCTTCTATTGCTAAAATAAAGTAACGTTGCAGACCGTTTCGCCGGTCAAAAAGTCGCTTGTGTGACGTGATGGGTGAGACCTCGCATAATCATGATGGAGAATGATTCGTCTTCGGCGGTTGGTTTTGCGAATTTCTCTAAAGACTTTCGTCAAATAAATGGTCGTGTACCACTCAGAATTGCTAGTCGTGCGTTGCTCAAGCGGAACAGTTGCCAGATGACCCATTCGCCCAAAGAATAGAGTGACCATTTGTGGGATTTGGCTTGTCTTGTAACACCCACACGATCGATTGCTGTGTTGTTTCCGGCCCATACGCATATATCCATGATTCGTCCCCTGTGACGATGTTATAAACGTCTTTTGAAGACCCGCGATCGTATTTTTTCAGCATTCCTGCAAAATCTTGCTGAAGGAATTAATGTTTAGGGATGCCTCAATCTCACGGTATGTCAAATGACGATCTTGCATTTTCAGTTCACGCACAGCATCGATGTTTTCTGGCACAACAACCGATTTTGGACCACCTTCACGGAATTCGTTGCTGAGCAAACTACGACCACGATTGAATTTACTATACCAGCGATATACAGTTCATCGTCACACTCCTAGATAAGATAATCCGCGTCGAAAGTTGTGAACAAATCAATGAAAACCTTCTCTGAAAATTTCCATTTTAAAGCCAAATTGATTTTTTCAACTCACTGTAAACAACACAAATAGCGCTCGTACATAAAGTCGTTGTAAGACCGTTTATGCTAAAAAAAGTCCAACTTTATTTTGGTATTATCAGATTTTAACTATTGACATTAAAGTTACCAGTTCCCGACATATAAATAGTACCCCAGGTACTCATGCACTCCTTACACAAGTTTGAAGCGGTATAAAGAATATCCAACATATTCCTGCACTTATTATATGTTATAGTTCTTTATTCTAGGTCTATTCTTTTAACTTAAATATTAAATTCTAATCTTCCTTACTTTTCAGTCAAACCACAAGTGTGCGTCGTGTGGGCCAACCGGGTTCTCTGTTGAAAGTTCATGTAGAGGTGGATCATATAGGTGGCATGGAACTGCATATTGATAACCTACTGCAAAAACAACCGCTGAATCAATTGGCCGATGGTGTAATCAACAGCATGTGGCAGCTGGGTTTGCCCTTTGTGAGGCCCATGATCAATGAGCTAGTGAGCACCGCTTTTACGGATATATTCAATGAGTCATTCCGATATTTCCCTTTGGAGCAGTTCCTCAATCAGACGTGATTTAACTAGTTGTAGACATAAGTTTGTATGGTACGTGTTATATATTGTGTATAATCATTTAAAATACAAGGATTAGTCAATGATTAAACATCAGCCAAAGTACTGGCTATTAAATCATCATGTAAACGGGGCTTGGGTGGCTGTAGGGACATCAGGGCCAGGCTGCGAGCAAAGATTTGCCTCAAAGAGATGACCGTATAGGCGGAGCTCTGCAATTGCTGATCAACAGTTTCGTAGAGCAATTTGTATGCCTGTTCCAGCTCGGGAAGGATAGAAGCTGCAAGTTTTCGAAACGTTAATGATACTTTAACTAGTCAAGTTAGCGGGAGTAGTCACCTTTTTGCTGCACCTGTTGCTTGCTCAGATCGAACATGAATCTCAAATAGCACAGCTGATTGTAGAGATCCCTCTCCGAATACTGACGCAACAGACTGCCACTTTTGCATTTATAGCACAGTGGTCGTCTCAGCTCCTTCCGTAGAGTAAAGGTACGTGTATTATAATTGCAATCGGGATTATCACACACCAACCAATTCTGATAGAATCTTTGCACATACTTCCTGATGACCAGTTGCAGTTGATTTTTAAGATTGGCCAAATATTGTAGGGGTGCCGTTTGGCATTCGGAATTGGAGCATTGTTGTAAAACGGGAACATGTGTGTGATTGGGGCCAGGACGAAACGCACTGGCCATTAATTGTTCCGTCTTGCAGGATACACAGGGAAACCGGAAGGGTTCGCATAGACGGTACAGCTGGAGTGTGGTTTTAAGCAGGGATTCGCCTTCGGATTGTTCAGTGATCTCACGTTGTACGCTGTGGACATAAACAAAAAGTTTGGAGATGATATTTGAATTCAATTTCAATTGTATGAGAAAAATGGGTCGAAAAATTACTCAGCAGACTGCTTTCCTATATTTTATTGCTTTTTGAAGCTGGTCTTGAGGTGAAATAAAGAGGAACATGTGTTTCTCAGTGTAAATGGAAAAAATACCATAATCCTAGTCTTCTATATTTATGATGTCCTGAACCAGAACCCCATCTGTTTGGAAAAGAGTTTGGTTTTAAGGGTAACATGACAGAACGCCCACGAACAAGCGGCAAATATCTAAATTAATTGCAGTATGCATCAAAATTAAACTTAAAAATGTTATGGGCCTTATGTCCCACAATAAATTTTGACATATTGCCCCTCATCTCATCGGACTTTTCGCCCAGTTTATAAAAAAATACCCAGAAATGATAACTAAATAGATGTCTCTTTAATTTGAGATCCTGCAGGACGCAAAACAAAATAGCTGTCCCTTGCATATCAACAAAGAGGAGAAAATTGATAAGTTCAAAACTTTGTACATGAAGAAGGGCCCTCTATAAAGAGGTACGTGTGCTATGAGAATGGCTCCCAGGCATCTGTAATGTACCTATGCACAAAAGGAGATAATTCTCATCATAACCATTCGAACTAAAATGAAAGGATTGCAGAATTTAAAGTCAAGAATAAAATTCAAGATGCTTTGTCAATCCCAACATTTGAAAACAATAGAGTTCGTTTAGCACTTAACGAGAAATGGTGTGGCCGGTGGCATCATTGGATCATTCTTTTTAAAGATGTGCGATGATTAGAAACTTTTTTTTTGCCCAAAATGTAAGAGCTGGACTTGGCTAACATGTGGTTTCAACAAGACGGTGCCACATATCACACAGCACGCAAAACAATGGCCCAATTGAGAGGTAAGTTCGGTGAACAGTTAATTTCAAATTGTGTGGTGGTCAATTGGCCGCCTAGATCGTGCGATATAACCCTTTTAGACTATTTTTTGTGGGTCTATGCTTTAGCGACGAGCCCGCAACAGTTGACGCACTAGAAGCCAATATTGAACAATTTATGTGCCAAAATTCTTACGATGTTTTTGTGCGTTTTTTTATACGAGTTTCTATTTTCATTGTCACAAAGACAATGTGGATAACCAAAAAACTACTGCCAAAGAATGATTTCCCTCAGAGCAATATCAAGACGATCATCAAAGACATTGGAAAGGAAACCAAAGAAACACATACTGAACAGACCAAAACATACAAGTCAGTCACTTACATACCACATTACTCGGAAAAACTCGCCAAAGCGGACTTATATGACAAGGAACAGATCACAATTGCTCACAGGCCAACTATACCACGGCTGCGTTGTTCAGTAACATGAAGAGCAAAATATCAACGTTGGACAAACACAACAATATACAAAATACCATGTGCTGGAGACGGGACCATTATATGTAAGAAAATATATGTTGGAACGACAAAATCCAAACTTAAGACAAGACTATCTGGACACAAAACACTCCAAAAACAGCGGTTGCGGCCTATTGCACTGGAAGCGGGCATTCTCCAGATTTGGTGCCACAATCATTTTACAACAAGAGAGCCACTACAGCAAACGCTTTACTCTGGAGACGCTGAACATCATTAAGGTACCATCAGAGTTTAGGCTTAATTTTAAAACTGACACAGAGAACTGTGCACACATATACAGACACCTACTTGACACAAACATAAGACGAAATTAGTTGCATTTCAGACTCCGTGGCGATGTATGTATGTTTCAATGGTGTTCAAAAAATTTTTTCTTGGGAAATCTTGTTAATTTTATCTGTTTAATGTTGTTTGTTAGCCCACTGAAGACGAACCCCGATGTGGGCCCGAAATATATTAGAAAAACAAAAATCAAAAAACTATCGTGTTTTTATTCCTTGGATGGGACGGATGACCTTGAGCCAGCACAACCAAACACTTGGACTTAAGAATATCAGGTCGCTAGAACCCACATGAGTCATTTTAGAGATGCTTAATTTTTGAATTCAACGACATGAAATAACCACTGAATTTCATTGAATATGTTTATTGATATCCTAAAAATAATGACTTTGATGGACATTGCGATTGGCAACCAAGCGTACAATGACGCGTTATCGCGAAACGATAAACCGCTCAGAAACTAGAGCTGCGGCCGCAAGTAAAGAAGGCAGAATGGCTCGCAGAGCAGATAGCTGCTGCTATATGGCATCTGTAATATTTTTGGTTACTTTCAAAACAACTTTTTCGGACTGCCAAGCCACATTTCTGCAGTTCTACTGAACCGATTTTAATGAAACAAAATGCAATCGACGCAGAATTGTCACCATTTTGGTCTGAACCTCAATAATTATTTTAAAAATATTTTTAGTTTTTAATTTTATTTAATTTAAATTAATTTAAAAAATGTTTACTACTTTTTTTACAATAAACCGCAAAAATTGGTCCCAAAACCGATTTTTCAATTTTCAATGGCCGCCATTTTGTCAAAAAGAATACTTTTTTCGAGTTTCAGAATTACATCTATACTGATTATAATCCCGTTTTTACTCTTCATTTTAGACAATCTGGAGACCCCCCACTTTAATGGCCGATAACTTTTTAAACAGCTCTCTTATTGAAGCAGAAACATTTTTTTGTTTACTTTAATCTTGATTGTAACACTCACGAGGCTTTGATGTGAAACATGGTATATAAATGAGCAAGGGGTCTCTTTCTAAAGAAGAATACTAACAGGGAGTAGAAATACCAGCAACATCCATAGATAAATGATGATGTTTCACCCACCCAGATACCAACAAGGTGAGATCCCACCCAGATCCCTCCCACAACTCATCTAGATCCCACAAAGGTCATACCCAGATCCAACCAAGATCTTACCCAGATCCCACACAGATCGTACCCAGATCCTTCCCAGATTCCACCCAGATCCTACCCAGATTGTACCCAGATCCCACACAGAACCCACCCAGATCTCAACCCGTTGCCACTCTTCAGCATTTTTCCTACCTCTTCGCTGTCCTTCACTGCCCATCCTCTCGTGTGTGTATGTGTTGGCTGGAAAACTCCACTAAACAACAACACAGAATATGAACATAGATAATGTGAATGAACGTCACGTGACACTGAAATCAAATTTTACTCCTACTAAAATCTTTCATAATGAGATTAATGATGTTTCACATCAAAAAACAAAATTGAAAAAACTATGCGTTTTCAAATAAGATTTTTTTAAGAAAGGTCCAAATACAGAACCGACATGGAGAATCCTCCTTTTAATAGAAAAGCGATTAAGATAGACGCCTTCGTTTTTGCGTTGTCTTGCCCAGCCAATTATATAATAACTAGCATATAACACGCCGCGCTTCGCTGCGCCTTCAACAGTATAGAACCAATGCACACCCACTTCCCACCTACTCTCCACCCAATTCTCACCAATTTTCCGCACAGTTTCCACCTACATCCCACCCACATACTACATACTTCCCGCCCACATCCCACCCACTTCCCATTCACATCCCACCCACATACCTCATACATCCCACCCACTTCACGACCACTTCCCGCCCACTTCCTACGGTATTTCAAACATCGGAAAATGAAAACACAAATGAATTCTCATTTTGACATTAAAACCGATTTTCAAGTCAATCGGGTGAAAAATTTATTTTCATGAGAATTTTCCGGGAGTTTTTCATCGGATTTACCGCCAGAAAAATCACGTTTAAATTATTTCGTATTTGAAACTGGATGAAAAATAGTTTTGGCATCTCAACCTTTTCGCATTTCCTCGCGGCTTTCTCGGGAAAACACGTGTCGGCTACTGCTACAAACCGAGTTTCAAGTCAATCGGATGAAAAATAACATTTTTCGCATAGAAACTAGAAACCGACGCTTTTGAATTTTCGGGTGGGATATTTCCAAAACGTCTTCTAAAACCACTAACAGAAACTCCTGTCCTCTCTTTTATATTTATGGAGATTGACAAACTGAATGAATATGGGCCATATGTCCGTAGGCGTTTTGTCATGTCACCGGTTCAAAGAACGACTTCAGCCACATTAAATCTTTAAGGCCTAGTTAGAAACACTTTGGCTTTGCTTTGATGTTCATGTGTTTTTAGAAAGTATTTCTATTTATCTGAAATACTGTAACGAAATAAATTTTCCGGAGTACTGTATATAGGTCTTTAAGTTAAAATGCGATTTACAAATAATGTCCCAATTCTGTATCAAACGATTTTGAAAAGGAACCAGACAGTTATTTTACTGCGGGCGCCAATAGCTAATGAAGGTGACTAGTTGTATTCAAGCAGGCATATACTCTAGCGCTGCAGCGCACGCGGCCATCTTAAGGAGTCGGTAAAAAAGGGTCTGAATTGACAAACTACAAAGATCTTTGAAAAATGGTTATCTCAGATACTGGGTGAGTTTGCTAACTAGGGCACGGCAGTCGCTGTGGGCTTTGGATGCTTTCTATCGCCTAAGAAGACAAATAAGGGAAGGGAAATAGGAACTTCCACAGCTATGAGAGATATTGCAACGGTGCAGTTTCCTGTTAGTCCTAATCCTATTCTTGTAAAAGTTGGTAAGTTCGTTTGTGTGTGTGTATCTTAGTCAGAGAGATCGGGATATGTGACAGTATTTCTGTCAGAATCTTCCGCATGGGTTTTGAATTCCCGCTAGCGCCTTGTATCGTTGCTTTGCATTCCCCAAATGGCCAGGACCCAAGACAAAAGTGATGGAGTGATGCTGGATTTGATTGAGGTCTGTCATTGTGCTACTGGATTGCTAATAGCAGTCTGACTGCCGACAAGAATTGATAAGATCCTTCAAGTTTTATACAAGGTGTACATCAGAAGCGCAAAAGCACAAGTCCGACAGAGAAAATGTCCGCTCGTTGATGACTCTCTGTTTGCTCTGATCTTTTTAACTTATGGAAGCTGTTTCGGTGGAATTTGGTGTTGCCGTCAATTGCATCCGCTATATCATGGTAAGGAGTTCATAGGTCTTATTTGAGTCCGACCTCGGACTCAAGCCCTAAAAGCTGCAACAAGTTGCAAAGTGCAGCGAGAGGACATCGATTCGACTTACATTCGATTCGATACATTATTGTTAGTATTTCGTTTACTCACCGTTGCGCATTCTGTCTAAACTTGCTGGCATCCATGCCTAAACACTCGGCTATGCGACTGGCATCTGTACCCTCCAATACCTCCACCATGCGTGTGACCACTGGATGCACTTGATTAGCCAAATAATAATTTGAATCCAGCTTCAAATTCTCATTTCCCTTTCAGCTCATCCAGATGATAGGCTCGCTGCATGGCCGCATTTGTGCTGCCATCCACACAGATGACATAATCGACCATATCACCTTTTTTATAACGACGATTCCGTTCACGATTCATGCGCAAGGCCACCTGTACATGGGGTAAGGAGCCACTATTGGCATACTCCTGTGGTGCTCGTGTCAGCTGTTTGGTTATGACATACAAGGGCTGAGGAACAGCGGACTGGTCTATTTGTTCCCGGATTCGCTCGAGTTGCAAATGAACTGCATCAAGTTTCTCCTCCAGCGGTTTATCGGCCAACACCTCATCGAGCACTGCCTTGCCCACCATTATGGCCAATTGCGACCAATCACGACGCACTATATCCAAACCCTTGTGCTCTTGCTCCCGCTTCAGCTGACCTTTGGCTGTCTTGCTCACCTTGACAGCCGCATATTTCTTTTTCTTTAGCAGCAGCAAACACGAGAAGACTCCATCGATGTCCAGTTCCAGTTGTTTATACAACTTGTTGACACTCTGCTTGATCTGATGTCCAATCTTGTAGACCTGATCATAGTCGGTAATATTCGTGTTGATCATCAGGGAATCGGTGTCACCGTACACCACATCGTAGTTCATTTTCTGCACCAGCTGTTGGGTATTGGTCAGAATCTCTCTGCCCTTATGGGTGACCAAGGCGGCCAGGTGCTGGGCAAAGAAACGTGAATGAGCAAAGCCCAGGCAACCATACATAGAGTTGGCCGTCAATTTGAGAGCCATTTGCCGTATGTGATATTGCATATGCAATTCGGGTGAAAGATCTGGAGCAGACATCAGTTTTTTAACCTCGCGACGCGACTCTACCAGCCGCTTCAGTTGTAAAGGCAATATGCCCGGATCCGAACTCGAGTCCGGGAGTATGGGCAACTCATCAGCATCCACGGGCTGTTGGACGGTGGTGAAACAAATGTTATACTCCTGAATGATGCTCGGATACAGGGAATTGAAGTCCATTAGCAGAATATACTTTTCATATAGACCACGCATGGGTTCCAGCACCAATCCACCCGCATAGGCTGCCTTTTTGCGAGCCGCCGGTAAGGTGGCCTCCCCGCCTGCAGTGGACGCATCAGGGTCTGTGGCGCCACCACGTCTTTGTGGCTTCTTATCGGGCACTATGTAGTTCTTCTCGTGAAAGGCATGCAGGAGTAGAAACTCATTTCTCTCTGAACGTCCACCCTGAAGTGTTCGGGTCATGGTGTTGCCACATATGTTGGTTATCTGCAGGGCCAATGGCATTATATTCAGCTCACACATGAGACGCAGCATATAGGAGGCATCCTGCATGGTTAGCGAGATGAGTTTGGTAATATTTTCACCTGTAAAACAAAAATTAAGTAAAGTAAAAATATAAAGTAAAATTAAGTAAAATATTAGTACTCCTAGACCCAAAATCTGAAGTTTTTGCTAATTTACCTCAATTCAATGGATATAACTCGCGCATGCACCGTCTGATTGTTTAAAACCTTATGCATTATAGGGACGAGAGAATCTAATATATTATAATTAGAAAATAATGTCATTCATTTAGATCCGTGTTTGTATTGAAATATTTTTTTTTCTCTCCCGCTCACACAAATTTGAGAGCGTAAAAATCTAAAAATAGAATGCACTTGCTTGTGTGAGTAATGCTTGAGAATACGTGTGCACACTTACAGCCGTCGGCTGTCGCTGGATGCGTACGAAAACGCGGCTGGCTCTAGAGCTCTCTCTCTTTCTCTGGCCCCTTGGACAAAATTTCAAGAGAGCGAAAAGCCAGATGAAAAGCCAGGAGCAAAAAATCGTGTTCAAAAAATCGTATGGCGTTACATCTTCATATTCTAATGTCTTTGGTATGTGCCAATGACGAGTTCTTTTCGTGTGGGCAAAATGATCGTATGTGCCAGATAATACTGATTTTTAACAGTCTGGTGGGGAAAAATAGCTAAATTGGTTATGCTGATGGTAATGGGGAGAGTGAGGAGGCATGCTTGCGCTGTGAGCAACAGCTTTCTCAGAGGGAATTTTTTTAAATTTGTTTCATCTGCTTTCAAATTGAACAGTAAATTTTTGCATTTGTTCTTTAAGATCAAATTTATAAGATATTAATTCTGATTGATCCTAAACCAAAGGTGGTTCCACAATAAAACGCATCACCACAAATAGAACTCTTAAAATTATAATTAATTCATAATTTAGATGCACATTAATGACAAGGATGAAAGCAAGTGGCTTTTTTTTAAGAAAACGAAAAGAAAGTAAGAGAAAACTCAAAGTTCTTATATGATAGAATCGATTTACAGAAAGTCTTGAACAGTCCATTCGGAAAAGTATTACACTTTTTTATTCTCGAAAATAATCCTACTACAATTTTAGCGTTTACGAAAGCTGTACAAGAAATTTCTTTTGTTTTTTTATGGAATTTGAGCGTGTACCTATCTATGCTTAGCCTTTATAAATATTTACTTTATCATAGTCTTATCAGTCTATACTGCGACAGTTGCGCTGGTCAAAACCAAAACAAAGCTGTAATAGCTATGTCAACAATTTTTTTAAAAAACTAATACTTTTGTATACTCCATTAAATTTATATAGGGGGAGAATGGGGGTTCTAAGCCGCTGGGGGTTGTGAGCCACTCCGAATATTGGCCACCCCCTTTAAAAAAAAAAAATTTAAACCTTTGTTTATGTCATGTGTCTCCCTTCTTGTTACCTAATTTTTGGCAAGCAACCTATCAGTCTATACCTTCTTTAAGTTAGTAGACAGAACTCGCCTTTCTTTTCAAAAAAAAGTTTTTTTTTTCATTTTTTGACTTATGGAATATTATATAAAATTTTTTTCGGAATGACAAAAGTATGTATGAGGGAAAATCTTTGGTCAATTGCCTTTTTTGATAGAAATATGTTTTTTTTTTGTAACAATTTCTTTTTGGTTATGTGACGTCACAAAAAAAAAGTGAGACATGGAAGGTTGTGAGCCACTTCGAAAAAAGTCGGTTTTGACTTTTTCCTTTCTTACCGCGCAATAAATCAGAGGAAAAACTCTCCAAAGTAAAAAAACATTAAAAAATGAAAACAAAAGAACAGCCACAAGTAAAAAGTGCTCGTATATAAAAGAAAACAAGCCTGATGCCGTCAATCAATTTTCACTCTTCATTGATATTTCTTAATTCAGAATATGAGAAAAATTAATATTTCTCATTTAATAAAGAATAATGCCTTAAAAACACAAATTTTGAACTTTTAGATGGGTGGCTCTAAACCCCCCACAAATTTTCGAAATGTCAAAAAATCACCCTTTCGTTTAATTTTTTAAAATTTTTTACAAATACAATATAAAATAAAAAATACAAAACGAAAAATATTATCAGAACCCCCACTCTCCCCTATATATTTATTGTAGTCCTATAGCAAAATTGCATCTTTTGTGCGAACCTTTTGGGCTAGTGACGCAGCGCACGAATCTCTACGACAACAACAAAATCAAGAAGGAACATGGCAATTTTAAGACATGTGGGCATTGCGGATTTTATTTTACCTAAAAAAAATTGAATGTAAATAAATTGCAGATAACCAAATTTCAGAAAATTCAGTTTCAACTGAACCACCATATGGTTATTTCCTCAGAAAAATACTAAAATTTCCGAGAAGATAAAATCATTATAACATAATAACATATGTTGATTTCTTACAAAACATTTAAAAAATAGTATTCCACCAAAATATCATGATGAATATTTAAATCTGCAACATTTGTAAAATTTAAAAGTCTCTTTGGTTGAGAGCCACGAAAGAATACTAATCTATTTATTTAGTTTGTTAGGATAAGAGTTTTTTAAAATAAGACTGTGTTAAAATGAAAATTAAGTTTTATAAGTACATACTCAAAATAAAAATCATGAATAAATATTATTTTTTATTTTATTTTTATATATTTTTTACAATTTGACCTATTTTTTATCGTAAGTGCCAAACTTGATTGGGCTTCAAATTTGTGGGCAAACACATCGTATGTGCCAAAAATGAGTAATTAGGAAAAAGGTCAGTTTTTTCAGATAAATAGTTAAATTTGGTTAAATAAATTTATATATGTTGCACATCTAAAGATTGGCAGTGATGTTGCCAGCAATCGCATCGAAACGTGGAAAAAACCCTCTCCTGTTTTTGGTTTTTGTCACATACGATTATATCGCGCATAGGGGTCGATAAGTACATTACGAATATGCAAAAAAAATCAATATTAATCAAATAAAAAAAGTCGTGAAAAGTCGTTAGTTAAAATCAATTCGAGCAACCTAACGTTAAATTAAATTTTGTTCCCCAACTCTCCTATCAATGCATATTCCAGAAAAGTAATGAATTTTTTTGTTTTTTTAATATAAGGTTTTCTAAATATATTGAGGAGAATTATGTGGAAACATAAATTTAAAAAAAAAATTACACATTGAACTTCCCTAGCGAAAATAATATGAAAGTATGATAATTCTTTTGTTTCTTCAAAAACTATTAAATTATAATAAATGAAGATAATTAAAATTGCAGTTTACGTTTTTAACTTTTTTATCATATATTTTACCATACTTCATTTCTGCTTGCAATATCGAACTTTAAAAAAATGCTGTATTGAAAATCGCAAACTTATTTTAACTGTTATTTGCCACATATTTTGTGCCATTGATGCATTGACATTCTTTGAAATTGAATCCCAAAATTAATCCGTCACAATTTTTTTTTATATGTTTTTTAATTTCACTTAATAATGTTTTGCAGTCCATAATTGCTATGTAACTGCCGCCATTATTAAATACATCAGCGAGCAGAAATAAACAAGAATGTTTGCGCATAGTGTGCGCACTTGCATACGTAAGAGTGTTTGTTTTTCGAAACCTTGAAGCTCAGCCTAAAGTTCTGCCGTCAGTTCATGTTTCAGCTGCGTGGTTGCGCCCCCCCCTAGTGATTATATATTTTTAAGCTTTATATAAAAACCGCTTTTGTACCAGATTACAGTATGCTAAATCCCACTCACCCTTTTCGTACATCTCCAACAGATCATCAGCATTCACATCCATGCGCTCCGATTCCTGTAGTTTCAATACCTGCTGGCACAGCGTTTGCATATCGTAGGATCTGGCTCGTATACACTCCTCAGCCGAACGTTTCACATCGCATACCATACGACCCACAAAATGATCCAATAGACGTTTACCAAACGATTGGGTCAAACGCAAACGACCCATACGCGACCATTGGGGTATCTTTAGAGCCACAATCTGATCGGTGATTACATTCAGTTGGCAATCCATGGCATCAAAGGTCACTATTAGATCCGGATCAATTTGCTGATACTGGGCCAAAAACCAACTGAGCAAGGCACGCTCCGAATCATGTTTGTGGATTTTGGTGGATTTGTATTTGGCCAATTGAAGATTCAAATCGAAGGGCCAATTGATGACAGCGGGACGGGTCAAGGCGCACATGTGACGATTGAAAGCGAGCTTTGGGGCGGGCTTATCAATGTGAAAACGATTGTTCACAAGCATGGAGATCATGCAAATCTCATTTTTCAATGTTTTGGGATTCATGGAGGTGCGCACATTCAGTGTGAGCAGGGTTAAGGGAGGAGGAGGCAATGGTTTGCTCTTATCCTGTATGAGTTCCACACTTTTGGGCTCGGCCACAAGAACCTCTGTTTTACACCAGCTCATGGGAGCGGGACTAAGCTTGAATCCGTTGATTTGCAACCAACAGGGACCTTTTATTTTGCGATCCAAAAGAAATCGCTCCAGAGAATTGGTGGTAGCTCCAAAGATGTGGGCAATGGAGTCATATTTCTTTTGAGCCAGATTCGGAGGCGGCTTCTTGCCATCGTAGTGTACCTCTAGATAGTCACAGGTCTGTGGGACATCAATGCCAATGGCATGATTGGCAAAATTCTTGCTGACCTTGCGGGAACGAAAGTTATCCAGTTTTAGATCGGCTGCAATTTCGGTATCAAATTCTTTGTACATATCCGCCACGGTGACCTTTTGCTTGGTGGGCTCTTTGGTAATGGGATCGAGTAGCTAAATAAAGGGAGGAAGGAAGTTAGTTTGGGGGGGTGGGAGAGGCAATGAAAGCTACTTACATATTGCCGGGGTAGAAGATACAACACCCGATTGATATTTTGCACTCTCACACAAATGGACTTGCCATCGGCCGTGCGGCCAAACAGAAACACCTCTCCGGATAGTTTTTGTGCATCCTCCCAGGCTTCCCAGTACCAAAAACGCAGCTGCTCATCGGAAGCCAGTGGCGGGGAGTCCAGTTGTTCTTGGGCCAACACAGACTTTTCGAAATCATCATCCATTTGGCATATAGAGTCCCAATTGTTAAGCAGTTTACTCATATCCTCGTGTGCTGGTTCGGCTGGGGTCTCTGCTGCTGCTGGTTTGTCAGCCAATGGCGCTGGTGTAGCCTTATCCAACTCAAACTGATTCTCATCATCCTCCAAACAACTAAAGTCCATTTCTGGCTCCGGCAAAGAGTCTTCTTCTTGGACACGCTCTGGCTTGATTTGCACAGCTTGTGGCTTTGGCTGAGGATTCGACAACTGCTTGGGTTTCAGTATTCTATCCAACATTTCATTATCCGCACTGGCCACGGACTTTTTACGCTCTTGCTCTTGAGTTTTAATGTGATTGAGGAAGCTGTTCATGTAATCCTTGGCTGCGGCTGCCTCAGATTTACGTGTGGCTGCTACCATTTTGGCCGGAGCTATCACTTTGCCATCTTTGGCAGAATCATTACCCGGCTCTTCTTTGATCTCACCCAAAATGTCTGCCAGTATATCATCATCCTTGACACTGTTCTTAATATCCTGCTTCTTGGGCACAGCATTGCTAAATAGATTTCGTATGGAGGCCTTGCCCTTGGCCGGTTTATCCTGCTCTCGTGGACGCTTTTTGGACTGATCGTTGCCCTTCTTCTTTTTACCCGCCTCCTTGTCTTCACCATCCTCCGCATAGTCATCCTCATCTTCAAAGAAGTCCCGTCCATCTTCAGCATAGCCAGTGCCGTCTATTAAGCAAAAATATGTAGGTACTTGACATTACCTTGACTTATCTTCCACCTACCATCTTCTATCCAATCATCGCCATATTTCTCCTGTGCCCTTTTGGCATATTCACGCTCATCGATCACCTCGTACACATCGTCCACCTGGTCTTCCACTTTGCATTTGTTTTTGGTTCCCTTCAATTGACGCAGTCGCTCCATGGCCGCAAAGCGCCCATTTTTGTCAATGCGCTGGCGCTTGACACGCGGTCCAGCTGGAAGAGACCTTGCTTTAGAGCAATTTTTGATGATTTTTTAACTACTTACAAGGAGATTCGGACATAATTGCCTTGTTTTAAGTGCAATTTCTAATAAAAATTTAAGAACTTTGTTGAATTCGTGGCCAGGGCTGGAGCATCACTAAAGCCGTAAAGGCGGGAAATAGCCGATTGCAACTGGTTCGATAACGATAAGTGAACTGGTTTTAACCCAGAGATTAAAACCGTAACCGAAACCGTAACCCTTAACCGCTAAAAACACTTTAAAATTTGTAACCGAAACCGTAACCGTAACCGAAAAAAATTTGTTTTCTTATAACCGTAACCCTATAACTTTTATTACCATAACCGGTTATCAGAACCGAAACAGAAACAAATATACGGGTTAATTTCGGTTTTCCTCTAATAGTAAAAATTTCGATAAACGTGAATCAGTGCCGGGATAATGTAGAGGACAGAGAAGTGCGCTTGTGTTAGTGAGCAAGAGAGACTACAGCCTAAAACTTGCATGCAATTCAGTGTTCACCGTTTCACACAACCATAAGTTCGGCATGCGTTTACATAAAAACATTAGTGACTTCGGCCCCTGGTAGCTATGGCTGGCTGGCTAAGGTCTAGACCTGTGCAAGCCTAATGGAGAGGACAAAAAAAATGCCCTTCTCTCTCTGACACTGAGTTATGCATGGCCGGCTCTGAAGTAAATTTTATGTACGCACAATGAACATTTTACATGCATACATTGCGCCACACTATTGCTGACGGCCACAAAAAAAAGAGAGCGAACGAGAAAGAGTGAGTGCAGCTAACCAAAATCTTTACCCTCCTCATCTTTCCATATACATATGTTTGTGATATTACACTGAATGCTGGCTAGTTTAGCCGATCCATAAATGTACGACTTTGGCTCAAATTTGGCATCAGCTAATTCTGATTTTTTCTGTAACCTTAGCTCTATCTTGATTCAATGGTAATTTGAAATCAAAAACAACTCAGCATTGACCAAACTATAGTCTCACGAGTTAGAGTTTATAGAACCAAATCCATTCGAGAATAAAGCTAACCTATGTGCAATATTTCTTGATCCGAGATATAATCTGTCTTTATCTGCCGAACAGAAAATTAACTGTATTAAATTGTTGGACAACCATAATTTGATTGATTTATCAAGGGAAAACAGTCCACATCCAAGTTGGTCGGAAATTTCCAGCAGTTCGAATTACAAACAATCTGACATCTTCAGTAAAAATATGGCTTGACAGAGGACACATATTGGAACGGTCGGAAAAATGAAACAATATTTCCAGATCTTTTTAGTAGAACCACCCACACAAATAAGTGTTGAGCCTTTGTTTTCGGGAGTACAATTTATAATGAATCCCCGCTTTTGTCTGCGTGAATTGCAAAGTTTATATTTCATACTAATAACCGTAACCGTAACCAAAACCCGAAACAGAATTAGGTTAATAACCGTAACCAGTACCGTAACCGATATTCCACAACCGTAATATAACCGTAACCGGAAAAAAACGATCGGCCAAAACAGTAACCGTAACAAAACCACTAGAACAAACGAGCTGAACGCAATGATTACAGAGCTCGTAGGGTTCAACGTCGGAAAATCCAGAGCAATAAATTTAAAATATTTCACAGAAACGTGTTTGCTCTTCCCAGTTAAAAAAAAATATCATTTGTTTATGTCGAAATGAAGGAAATGGACTCAGTGGTTAGTGTTGCTAAAGATTTTAATAATTTATTAAAAGAAAATTAATAATCTATAAAAATAAAACTATTCAAACAAAATTAAAATTTTTTTTCTATTAGTTTAGGTTTATCTATCGGGCAAATTTAATACAAGCCAGAAGCGGGGACGGAGCAACGTCTCACTTTTGGCATAATTAAAAATGAAAACGGGTAGGGAATGAAGAATCTCGTCGCATGTAGGAAGTGCAATAGTGATTTTATATTCACTAGCAACTCTACTTCAAATTTCCCGACGCAAAAATGTAAAAAAAACACCAACCCAAACCAGGGGGAAAGAGCCGCCAACAGAAAAAAAAAGAGCGGAAAAAAAAAACAGGAAAGAAAAGTAAGTTCGTCTGTACCGAAGTTTTGATACACTTGAAATAGCTTGTCTCAACGGTTAGCGACTTCGACCAAACTTCAGATAACCATGTTAAAATATTACATAATTTTCTCGTTTTTAAAGCTACAAAAAGAAATAGTTATCCGATCCGGCCGGCTCCGACATATTAGCAGCGTGCAGTAAAAAGAAGACTCTGTGCAAAGTTTCAGCTTGATAGCTCCAAAACTGAGGGACTAGTTCGCGTAGAAACAGACAGACGGACAGACGGACGGACGGACAGACGGACAGACGGACGGACAAAGCTTAATCGACTCAGCTCCTCATGCTGATCAAGAATATATATACTTTATGTGGTCGGAGATGATTCCTTCTATGCGTTGCAAACTTCTGGGCAAAATTATAATACACTTTTCAAGTGTATAAAAATGAAGTTTGCAAGCTGGCAAACAACCACTAACACAATATTTTTTAGTAAGTAATTTAATAAATTTTATAAAATCCATGCCTTTGTAGTTATGTATGGTCATTTATGGTAATGAAAAGTAGTTTCTTAGTTATTTAGCGGTCTTATTACCATGGAGATCCCCCATTTACGAATTGCGCTTATGCATTGATACTGGTATGATTCTCCACTTGGCTGGGAGTAAAGTTACTTTAAAATTACTATTTTTGATCCGCAACGGTATTTTTTCCGCGATTTGATGATTTGTCAAAAACATTCTTTATGATCTTGACTATATTTTTTACTCTTGGTCATCCATGATATTTCTCGCGGTTCAGTACATAATCATGGTTATGAAGTTCGAGTGCATACAAATATAGAGAGCGGTGTAAAGAAAGTGTATTATAATTTTGCCCAGAAGTTTGCAACGCATAGAAGGAATCATCTCCGACCACATTATTATACATATATATTCTTGATCAGCATGACGAGCTGAGTCGATTAAGCTTTGTCCGTCCATCTGTCCGTCCGTCCGTCTGTCCGTCCGTCCGTCTGTCCGTCCGTCCGTCTGTCCGTCTGTCTGTTTCTACGCGAACTAGTCCCTCAGTTTTGGAGCTATCGATCTGAAACTTTGCACAGAGTCTTCTTTTTACTGCACGCTGCTAATATGTCGGAACCGACCGGATCGAATGACTACTTCTTGTAGCTGCGGAAAATGGGTTTTAGCAAGAAAAACTGTTTTGTTCTTAATATTACTGCTCTCAAACACGGTCATGGGTAATATGTAATGTTTTTAAGCTGATCTGTGAAGTTTGGTCGAAGTCGCTAACCGTTGAGATAAGCTATTTCAAGTGTATCAAAACTTCGGTAGAGAAGTTAGCTTTGCCTTTCTGGTTTTTCTTAATTCATGGATAACAACAAGTAAAACGAGTAATGTTTTGCTCTAAAAGCTTAAACAAATTTAATTGGCTGCTATTATGGTGAAAAACTTGAGTACATAAAAACATTGACAACCAAAAAGTGAATTTTTTGGAAATTCACACTTTGGGGGCCGTTTTAGAGGATGTAGAAGTGTTCAGATTGAAAAAACTTTGTTCAGAAGAGTTGTTTGGTATCTCAAAAGCTTCTCTTTTGCCAAAGAAAGTATGCGAAGAATTTTGATTATACCGTGTAAATAAACTAAATAAACTGACAATTATATAATTACAATACCATTGCAGCACCGATTTTAACAGAAACTTAGCGGAGAACAGAGTTTAACAGAAAAGAACAGGATAAGTTATTGTTTTTTTTGGAAATCAAGGTGGTGCGTTTGTTTTATATTTGCGTTTGAAATGCAGCCCGCAAAAAAAAAAAAAACACTTCTGGTTTTATCCCGTGCGAACGCCTTTGTTATTTTTGGTTACATATCTTGAAAACGAAAAACTCCACCAAATCCCCCTGAGCACCAATTACAGGGCTAATGAAGAATTATAAGTTAATTCTTTTTTCAAATAAAAATCCGTTTTATTTTGTGTACTTTACTTTTATGTGTTCGACGGTCCCGTTCGACATCATGGAAATGCCCATATGTGAGAATCATTGATGTCATTTATACTATGTTTAAGAAGCTTCTCCATTTAAAAAAAATAACATACTTACACCAATGTGAAGCAAAGTTCTTGGCTAAAGTTGCTTATGAATTTGTTGCACTTGTTGTGATTTCTCAATCACTATGGCACTTGTTGGTATTATCTCAACCAGGGAATCATATACCGAAAAGAAACGATTAAAACTCAGAACTGGAACCGATATTTAAAATTTTTTCTATACCGGTGTTTGAGAACCGATATTCTTGAAACCGAAAAGAACCTAACCTTTGTACCGGTACAGTTTTGGTTCTGCACAACAACTAGACTGCAAAGCTGGCACTTAGTTGGTGCGGTCTTTTACGAAATTTGCTTAAATGCGTAAGTGTTGGCGTATTACTTAGTTAAGTTGGAGAAATTAGGAAATGAATGTAGTCCTAAGGTAGAATAGGGAGGAGAAGAAAGCGATGGGGACGCCACAATTGACGCTCTCTCAAAGAAAGAGAGCGTATTTAAGGTCGCTGGCTGCTTCTCGATTGAGTTAGTCGCAGTCAAGGGAAAGAAAAGTTGAAATAAATTGTAAATTCTTATTGTTAAATACATATCAACAACTGGACACAAAAACAAGTCCATTTTAAGTTGAATTTCATAAAAACTATTGTGAAAAACTATTTCGGTAGGCTTTCAAAAAAAGAGACTGGCTTAAGAAATTGTGATATAGTAAAACGCGAAACCAGTCTCTTTGAAAACGTTGCATTCCATATTCTTAGATCGTCCTTTGAACAAATAATTACATGAGTTATCCATTTCTCTTCAATTGAAATGAAAATTAATAAGGAAAGCAGCTGTGACCAAGGCTGCAAACCTCTAAAATTCTGAAGAAGGTTCGGTCCAGGGTTCGAACCCCTTGGAATGTGTTAGAAGCTCTGAAAAAACTGACCAATAATATTTTTTACGCCGAACCTTTTTCAAGCAGAAGAGGGTTTGTTTGTTCGATTGAGCCAAATACTCGAACCAAACCTGAGTGTTCGGTTCAGGACCGGTTGAAAGTAGATTGAATTGGATGGACGCAACACCAATGACCAGTCCTTGTTTATATCTTAATGGTACATACCGGTAACCATACCGAATCATAAGTTTTGGTACCTACCAGAACCTGTACCGAAATACGATTCGGTTTAATTCTCTGATCTTAAATATATCCATTTTCAAGAGCCACCTTACATACTATAAAGTTAGAAGGAAAAAAAGGGTGGAACGTGTAATTTACATGCTATAGTATACGCCATTTACTCGAGTTCCTTTTTTGTTTAATGATATATTTGGCAATATTTGGTACATAGTAGGCCAAATAGTTTAGATGCCGCAGCGCTGTTCTCACTCTAAAGCGATCGAATAGCAATCGTACAATGTTTTAAAAAAACAATTCGAGTTCATTGGTTCAACTACTTTCCCTTCTAGAACATTCTTGATGAAATTTAGGACTGTAAAGCTCTATTCTATTAAAAACTCAAAAATATTAAGAATATAATTAGGAATATTGGTACAATTTTAATTTTAAACGCTTATTCTAAGCGGAGTTCTTTTTGGCCTAACATTAATCACTATCCACGGTCTTAGGCTTTTCAAACTGATGGTTGTATTTACGTACTTATATACATATGTTATAATAAATCCTTAACTTAATTTTTTTCTACATCTTATACAACTCATGAAGATTAAAAACTTGGGTTTGTGGCTCCATCACTACCTTCTCTTGCGAGTGCACTCGTGACAAATGTATTTGTCACTCGACAAACTTTTTCCACAGAGTGGACATTGATGTAGCGTTGTGTCCAAAGGTGAGGCGTGTTGCCTCAAATGTTTTTTCAGATGATGTTTCAGTTTAAACGTATGTAAACATTCACTGCACTGGAAGGGTCGTCGCTCTCCAGAGTGCATTTGTAGGTGACTCGTTAAATCTTTTTTCTTGGCAAACATCTTATTACAACTAGGACAGGAGTGGATGTATTGCGTTTCTTCCTTGTGTTGACGTAGACGGTGTGTCCTGAGATTAACCAGTTGATGAAATACTCGCGGGCAATCAGTGCACTTAAAGGGTCGTTCGTCAGTGTGAATGCGCTTATGACGGATCAATTGACTATTTGAGATAAAACCTTTGCCACAATAGGAGCATTGGAAACGCTCCTCTGGACTTATAAAGCTATGAGTTAGCATGCCAAGTTGGTTGTCCTTATGTTTGCTGTCTTGATTCACCCATGTCTGCTGGCTAGGGTCTGGATCTGCACCTGGCTCCAGTTTTATCTTTCCATCTTGCATTTCCATCACATATTTGCAGAAATACACATGACTCTCTTCGCACATGCGTTTAAACCGGTATGAATTGACAACTGACAATATGCAGGACAGGCACACCTTTTGAGGCAGTGCATCGCCGGGTGCAATCTCATAGTTATCAGATATTAATTGAATCATCTCCGGCAAAGTGGGCTCCAGTTCGCCTTCCCATTCCTCACGTTCCCGCTGTTCGAATATGTCCACCAGGGTAGCAGTTTCAGAGTTGGCCCTGCAAAGCCGACACAGGTCTAGTAGGTCTATTAGTTCCATTCTAGTTTTTGTTTTGTCAACAAATAAATATTTCTGAAGATGGTACATGTAGTTGCTCTGAGGAGCTATCGATAGTAGTCGATAATTATAGTAGTTTTTAACCATCGATTGCTAAGCAGTTGTAATTTTTGAATTAGGCCACTTTTCTCGCAATCGCTCCACATGATTTCTGATATAACTTTAAGCAGGCCATCCACACACGAATTTGTTCGTCGAACAAAAATTCGTTTGCCCACTAACCAGGCGAACATAATTTTCTCAAAAATCACAACGAGTTAACATGAAAATATGGCAGCGGAAAATAACACAATCATGGCCTAGATGGCGATACAAATTAGCTTAAATCATTATTTGATCATTTTGGGGACATTCAATGAACTCCAGCGACAATATATTGCTCATTTGGGCATGTGTTCTCCTTATATTTTTTTTTAAAAATGATGTTCGTGTAATTGTTCGCATCCATTGACGAACATGTTCGCACGAACACTCGCAAGATAGAAACATTTCAATTCTCTGCGAACAAAACGTCGAACAAAAAAACTGTCACGAACAACTCCACTAACGTCGAACATTTTGACGAGCTGAATCAATCATTCGTCGAACAAATTTGTGTGTGGATGGGATGCTTTACTAAAAATCAGCTAAAACAATGACGAATGCGCTACGCCACCTAAGATATTGTTAAGCCTATGTTAAACAGGTGGTTTTTGGTATGTGCCAGAACCTTGGCAAATACGCAATTAGATACTTAGAAAGATTGCGTATTAGAATTTTTTTTCTTTTTTTTTACAATCCTGGTTTTAAAGTTGGTTAATTGCTCTTAGCGTTAAGCTACGATGTTTCCATAAAAAGGCTCTACTTTGGGTTACCAGGGAACTGTGTAGTCTTAAAAACTTCTAGAGTCGTTTGTAGAAAAAATTCAAGAGACCTTGTGCCCAAATAGATTACTCTAAATACTCGGATGTTCGCTCCAAATATATGACTTTCAATTCAGAATGTTGTTAGAATTAAATCTTCTTTCAGTCCCGGGTATGACAATGTTTCCAGCTGTGTGTTTAAATATTCTGCTGCCTCTATTTCCTTTCAAATTGTAAAACTTTTTAGCCTCTTTCTTAAAATTGGTGATTTTCCTAGCTACTGGAAGGAGTCGTACATTAATCCTTACCAAAAAAAAAGGACCAAAGTTAGTACTATGTTACTGAACTGCGTTTTTTTCTAGGGGCTATGCCGGCTGGCTCATCGCATCCCAGGGATGGTTCCATCCCAATGCCCCGCAGTCCGCACAATTACCTCACTCGTCGAACTTCTACTAATATAAACTACACAAAAACAACACGACACTACTCATACATTTCCTAACCTATCCTCATATTCCAGAGTTGAGTTCCACATCGGAACCCAGGCGCTCCCACCCTACCTGCAGCGGATCTATCCTCCAGCTGCCCATCCCAGATCAGATCATTCGCGATCTCCTTCCTTCCCCCCCCTCGATCATCATTTCGCCGGTTATCTTGGCCCTTCCTTCCCCGCCCATAAATTTTCAGCAACTTCATTTTTCTGTTTCTTGCTTCAAATATTAACTGATTTATATTGAGTGACAAACAAAATGTGGATCTGACATTCCGGTTATAACATAATCTTTATAATTAATTTTAAGGACAATACAACGAAACCCCCTTTCTACCGACTCTAGCTGTAACTCGCCTTATACGCTTGGCAACACATTCAAACAATAACAGGTAAGACAATTAATAAATATATCAAATAATAAATAAAGAAAATGTGCAATGAACTTAGTACTACCTTATCCTACCTCAAGAGCTCTCTAAGTAAGTATAAAGTAATTTCTTTGGCACGTATAATTAATAAATATTTTTATATTTTTTGATTTATGTACTTTCCTTTTTTTCTTATTTTTTTGCATGTACTGCCGGATATATGGGGAGCGACAACTCTTACAATTGTCGTCTGGGGTTGTTTTGGCGAAAGGCCCAAATTGAATTATGTAGCTTTAATAGATTTACATTTACGATTTTACTTTCTTTTTTTTTTATGTAAATATTTTACGAACAAGGATTATTTTTATGTCTCCTTTTATATATTATATAAGTTTTGCATGAATCATTAAGATAGTTTTTGTGTATATATTTTCTTTTGAGTTTTAAGATAGGAGTGCGTATATTAAATATGTGCGTTTCTCTTTTGTTATATATGTTTTTTTAATCTAATAAATAACGCAGCGTAACCTGCTATGCATAGAATTGATCTTTGGCGGCTCAGGAATATGTGTAAATAGATTTTTCTCTCTGCTCCCTGTCGACTCGACCCGGAATTAATCTACTCCTGCCAGCCTCCCTACTCTGTGACGCTATGGAACAGAAGACCGTCCGCCAAATTTTCACTCCTCCAGCCGACCAGGATTACTTGGGTGGCAAGGATGAGCCTTCTTAAGGAGTTGAGGGGGGCGAGCTGTCCACGTAATCTAGGCTCAAAAATTATCCAGTCGCCCGCGCCTGGGGGTGAAATGAACCGTGGCCGGATTTTTAATTTTTAATATGAAGGCTGCGGCCTAACTGAGGCAACTTAAGCTACACAGCCAACCGCCACTCAAGCCCGACATTCAGTTCAATTGGATGAATTCGACCACCTTGAAGGAGAGGAGAATCTCTTTACAGAGTATGAGGTTCTGGAGCATCTTAAAGATACTACTTAACTATACATTTATCAAGAAATAAACATAATTAATTACTTTTAATTACTCGTCTCCAATACTTTATAAACAGCGTCACATGTTTCTGGAAATTGGCTTTTGACATTCTAAGCTCGTGTAAGAGGGATGTCATGCACTGTCACAGCTGGTCTTCCGCCAGGTGGATCCAGCAAGAGAGCTTTGGCTTGGGTTCATCATCTTCATCTTCGTCCAGCACCCAAAACGCCACAACAGCAAAGGCCACTAGCTCTTTCGCCTTTCGCGCATTCATTTCTTGCAGCTAAAAAATTTAATTTAATATAATTACAATTAAAACGAGAGCGTTAGTTAAAGTCGGCTCTAACCGACTTCGATATACCCGTTACTCATGAAAAAACATGTTTAACAGTGTTCCTGCGTTCTTTAGTGTGACCATTCGAAAAGCGGGGGGCTTGGTTCACTATTTTGCTCATAAGTTGAGAACCGTTCATCCGATCTTTATCATTTTTTTATTTTTTTTTTTTTGTAGTTATCGATACATTTTGCTAATTACTAACTATCTCTAAAATGTATCATATTTTAAAACTGTAGGAGATATAACGTTTTTTTCCTAATTGCGGGGCGAGAGTGGGCGTGGCCAAAATTTGAAACAATACAAATGCTTAAAAGAAGCATTTACCCCATACATTTCAAACCTCTATCTCTTACCATCTCTGAGATCTACAGGGTTGCCCATATTCGACGGACCCATGTTTTTTTTCTAAAAATCAAAGAAAAAATAAAAATTTGGCGGTTGGCAATCTTAATCATTTAATTTGTTCCAAGTAGATTTGTTTACATCAATTTTTGAATATGATATCTCTCAAATGGCCGCCTCTGGCTTTGATGGCGTATTGTGCCCTTTTTGCAGCATTTTCCATCGATTTCGCCAACATTTCGGCCGGAATAGCGGCTATTTCTTCACGAATGTTGTCCTTGAGCTCTTCTACGGTCCTTGGCTTGTTAACGTAAACCTTTGACTTCAAATATCCCCACAAGAAGAAGTCAGGCGGCGTCAAATCGGGCGAACGCGGTGGCCAGTCCAAATCACCACTTTTCGACATCAAACGGCCCGGAAACAATTTCTTCAGAAAATCGATTGTTATGCGACTTGTGTGCGGTGGAGCGCCGTCTTGTTGAAACCAGAACTGCCTCATACGCTTTCGACGAATAATTGGCATCACAAAAATTGGTCATCATGTCGCGATAACGCTCCTGGTTGATGGTAACAGCATGGCCATTTTAATTTTGGAAGAAAAACGGCCCAATGACCGTTTTCGCACTAACGCCGCACCAAACTGTGACTTTTTCGTCATGAAGAGGCACTTCTTGAATCTCCTGAGGATTTTCAGTGGCGTAAATACGGCAATTTTGCTAATTTACGGTCCCATTTCACACATTTCGGTCAGATTTTTTAATTTTTTAAAAGCACGTTGAGTTTTCACAATTGACTTGTTCTGTTGAATGTAAATTTCAACTATTTTAGAGCGCTCGCGTGGCGTGTATTGTTCCATGGTAAAAATCTGCTTGGACTGACGCTTCAAACGCGGTATGTCATTAAGCGATCTGACATCTCTGTCAAAAGTTATGGCGTTGCCAGATGGGTCCGTCGAATATGGGCAACCCTGTAGGTACATACAGACAGACGGACAAGTCTATATCGTCTCGGCTGTTGATGCCGATCAGGAATATATATACTTTATATGGTCGGAAATGATTCCTTCTGCCTGTTACATACATTTGCACGACTTTAGTTTTGTATCCCTTTTTACTCTACGAAGTAACGGGTATAAAAAAAAACAGCAAAATGGGCACCTTTCAAGAAAACTTTACCTTTTCATAATTTATAAACCGATACTGAAGATGCACTTATTTTTCCAAACGTAATTTTTTTTCCCAATCAAAAAACTATCAGGGGTGTCCTGGAAATCTCTAGAGATTTTCGTATAAACGGTTGCACTTCAAACTAAACTTGGACTATTTTATTTGCGAAGAGCCAAGAATCAGACCGCCTACTAGATTATATGGAAGGAAAACCGTACGCTTCAAATCTACTTGGCTTTGGGCAGGCGGTTTCAAATCGCTCAACTTTTGCCATCTAATCTAGTAGCCAAGTATATTTGTACCCCTTAACACATAAAATCAAACAGCTTTAATATGAAATGATAACATTTACTCGAAAATCTCTCTAGCAGATTTCTGGGACACACCCGTATAAAAGCTATTTCGCGATTCCGCGAAAAAGTCCCCTTTCAAAACTTTTTGGGACTAGGTTTTTTACTCAGCAAAAGATCAAAAATGCATTATACTAGTTTTATTCATTCAATAAAGATAAAGATTAAAAGAAAACCAATTAAAATTTATTGAAATCGCAGATCTATTTCAATAAAATTCGTACATACGGCCTTCTTAATCGAATTCCTCAATTCCATTTTCATCATAATATGATTCGCAGCTCTCCTCGATTTCCTGATCGCTTTCGCCTTCAATCATGGTTGGTTCAATTTTGATTTCGATATCTGGACTAATCTCTTCCGCTGGTTGAGGTTGAGTCTGCTGATCTACTTTGGCTTTATACTTATGCACATGCAACAGATGAGAATGAAGACCCCTGCCCGTAAAACTCTTTTCACAGAAGGGACATTGCTTTAGCGTTTTGGGTACAAGATGTTGCCTCAAATGCTTTTTTAGGTGATGCGGCTGTTTAAAAGTTTGTGGGCATTCATCGCACTTATAGGGTCGCTCGCTAGAGTGAACAGAACTGTGGCGTACTAAGTCACCTTTCCCAGCGAACATCTTTGGACAATCGCTACACTTGAAGGGCCGATCACCCGAATGTAAGCTTATATGACGCGTTAGATTGCCCTTAACGGAGAAAGTCTTGTCGCATGTGGGGCAAATGTGCAATTCTGGCTGCTTTCTCAAAATACTTTTTTCTGCTTCAGTTTCACTTGTTCCGTCACCCTTAAGTTTGCCGTCCTTGCTCTCATCCGTATCCATTTCTTGGGAATTTTCACACAAGTCGGGTTGCCTTGGGTTGCCCGTGTTTTTACACAAATGAACTTGAAGTTGAAAGTGCTGATTGAAGTCTCGTGGGCAGTTGGTACATTTAAACGGTCGTTCACCCGTGTGAGTTCGCATATGTCTGGTCAGGTCACTCTTCCAAGCAAAGCCTTTACCGCATTCCGAGCAGATGTGGGGCTTCTCTCTCTGTTCCTTCTTTTCGTCCATGTGAAGGCTGTGCAACAAAATCCAATAAACATTATTTGATGAATCATTTTATTTCCTCTTATGAAGGCTTACCTCCTCTGATGGCTATAGAGACTGCTCCGATCGTGGAATTTTTCAGAGCAGAATCGACATTTGATGCGTTTTAGTGACTTGTCGCCCTCGCCATCAGTCTGTTCTGGTTGGCCATCGTGTGCCTCCAAATCCGCCTCTTGAACTTGTTCCTGGCTGACTGGCTCTTGCTTTATCTGGAGGCTCTGCATCTCTACCACCAGCTTGCAGAAATACTGATGACTCTCCTCGCACATACGTTTGAAACGAAATAGATTCGTTGTGGTCAGTTTACACGACAAGCAGATCTTCTGAGGCAGCACATCCCCAGGTAGGATTGGACAGTTAATACAAATCAATTGAATCATGTCCAACAATGAGGGCTCAAGCTGGCCCTCCCACTCCTCACATTCAAACTGATCGAACATATTAATCAGAGTAGTAGTTTCAGAGCTGGCTCTGCACAGACGACACATATCTTGCAGCTCCATTCTAGTTGAGAAGGCGTTTGGATTGCTTTCGTCAAGAAACAAACATTTCATTTCAGCTTTCGACAATTGTTGTTAGGATTATTGTGATACATTTTGCCGCGGTAATCTTAGGAGATTCAGTTGGATTCCAATGAAGTAAACAAATCCGTAGGTATAACAGTTCTTTGAGCAGATTTCATTTTTTTATTGTACACTGAACAACCAACAACAGCTGATTTAGCATTAGAGATGTGGTCGAACTCACGCCACTGCAAGAGTGGAAAATAAATTAAAACACAGAGTATATAAAGTTTGTGCAAAGTTAAAAAATAAATATTTTTATAAATGTAACAGGAAGAAGGAATAGAATATTTAATTAATAAAAACGAAAAACAAAAAAAATTTTTAATTTTTAAAAAATTTGTGGAACTTCAATCGCGTTTTTCTCAAAATGGTTTTATTTTCACGTCCTTATGAACAAACAGATCTCAGAGATGGTAAAAATAAAGTTTTGGTACATAAACTTTATACTTGCGGCAACAAAAGTTTATTTTCAATTTTTGCTACGCCCCCACCAGTCATATCTCCCACAGTTTTGAAGATAGATGATTCGTACCTTTTAGACATATTTAGTAATCAAAATGATATATCGATTTGTCAGATAAATGATAAAAATCGTATGAACGATCGCAATGGCGATGAGCAGCACTTCACACCAGGGAATCATACCGAAACGAATTTCTAACATTTCGGCTAAAGATTCTGTTTTGGTTCTGATACTGTTTCGGTATGCCGGTACGTACCGGTATGGACCGGTAAAACTAACAGACACTTTAAAACTTAAGTTCAAACAATTTCACATTTATTTAATTAAAAATTATTTCACCAAACTTAACGTTACTTAAAATAAAAAAGTTCCAAAGAAGGTAAATCAATGATTATTTCTTAGAAGCATGTGAGCGGTCAATGTAAATCTGCCCTTCTGATTTATAAGCGGTGTCATAATAATCTTCACACCGGAAAATACACGTTCTACGCTTACTTGTGTAGCTGGAACAGCAAGAACAGCTTTTGATAGTTCATACAATTCCGGAAAGTGTCGCATTTTCTGACCATTATTTAAGTAGGTTATCTTTATTTGCAAACGTTTTATGCTCAGGAAAACCTTGATTGATGCCATTAAACTGCTTTGTTAAAATACTAAAGCATTTGTATTGTCCTGTTTCTTTTTATAGAAATTCATATATACAGGTCTGTTCCCAATTCCACTTCGGTTTTCGTATAAACGTTGAAGTTGGCCATTTTACTCTTACAAATTTGAATGGAAGGTGTAAAGGAAATCTGTGGTTAGTAGATCAACGCTTCATTTTTCTACGAATTGAATCCACTTGGTATTGAGCTGTCGGTTTCAACTGCTTGAGCAATTCTACTTTTACTGAAAGCGGATCTAGTAACCGTAGATATAAGTGTCACTTTCCATACAATCTTATAAACATAGAGTTCAAAGTACAAACGTTTATAGGAAAACCGATTGCAATTGAGAACAGGCCTGATAAATCGACTTCATCTCCACTTTCAGACAAAGTAGTTGGGTCAGAGCTGCTTTCCTCATTTATTTACAATTGAACAGAAGTGGATAAAATTCTTGAATATATCTGTAAATTCAGTTACACACCTCATCATCTGTTCGGAGGTTAGCGTGAGAAATGTAATAACAAGGGTCTAAGGAAATGCCACATAGGAATGAAAGTATAAAATTGGCTATACAGCGCCAAAGGGGCCAAGCCAAGATTCTCGCAATCTATTCTACAATCTGGAGGGACCTACAGTTTAACGCTGAATCCGAAAGACAAAGTTTGAGAATTTGCTTTTTCATGGCTAGTTACTTCACAGCTGGCGCCAATAGCTGGTGAAGGTGACCACATGTGCAAAAGATATTTTCTAAAGAAAGAAAACAATTTATTTTATTTGATGTTCGGAGGCGGGATCAAAATCGCGTGACTTAAAAAAAAAATTTTTTGTTTGCAGCGCAATCTTTCCTATGTAATCTTAAAAATCAACAAAATCACAAGACAAATGCATCCGTGTATATCATATAATTACATTTTAAGTTTAAACCTTTTTTGCAATGCATTTTAATTGATTTTTAATTGATTGATTTTTAATTCATTATATCGGAATTGGGCTTAAAACTACACACAAAATTTTTCAGCCTTTCATCGTAGTGACAATATTTCTTTCGATTTTTTTGCAATCTTAAGGTCAAGGTGGTTTCTTTTCTGAGGTTTGTTCCTTTTTGAGCGTCTCAATGAATTTTTCAACTTTGGCATGATAGACCTGAATTATTCCATTGAAAGCGTAGTGCCAGCCTTTAACGCTGTTGTTGGTCCGTGGCGTGTCACATCGATATCTAAGTCTAAACTGATTTCGACCCTTTAAATACACTTAAACGAATTGCCGACTTGTAGAGCAGAGGTATTTTAATGTTTGAATTGTAATAAATAATTTTGTTAAAATTGTATTGAGATGAAAATGTTCCTGTACTGAATTGAAGAATGTTAAGATTGAACTGTGTTGAAAATCGTTGGTCTCCCGTTTTTTCTATTTCACTGAACAAAAAGTTTAGCTAAGCCAGAATCTTTGTATACCCCTTGGAGAGGGTACATATTTATATTATAATTGTCTGGATGTTTGTAACGCACAGAAGGAAGCATCTTCGACAACATAAAGCCATGTCCGTCCTCTGTTTCTATGCTATCTCCTCCGTTGGTTTTAAAGCTATCTTAACCAAACTTTGCACGAAGTCTTTTGGTACAAATACGCTGCGCATTTGTCGGAACCGGCCGGATCGGATGACTATAGCATATAGCTGCCATAGGAAAAGTCGGTTGAAAAAGTAGATTTAGTGAAAAAAACTATTTGGTTTTCAATGCTATCGCTCCCAACCCTCGTATTTATAAGATTTCTATGATTTTACATAATTTCCAAAGATTATCAAAATCGGACAACTATATAGTATAGCTGCCATAAAAAAGATAGGTCTAGGTGCGAAACGCTTAGCCTCAATGCAACTCCATACAGGCAAATTGGATCTCTGGAATGTAGTCTTTGTAATCTGAGAGGACATCCAACACTTTCTGTCAATTTGCCCCATACTAGCAAAGAGTGCTAAATGAAAAGAGCTGGGCTGCATTGGCAGCATTTATTCAGAAAGCTACAAAATATCGTTGGAAGATCATAAATGGAGATTTTTAGGAAATTAACCTAATTTACCTACAATTTAATTTAGGATTAACTAATTTACTGGGTACAGTTCAACAGACGGTTTTTTTTCAGAAACCAAGTGGAAAATCGTTCTTTTTTTTTTATTCTGCGGCTGTGTAGTCAAGTCTGTTTTTCTTTTTATATATTTTGTAATAAACTTTGTAAAGCCAGTTACTTTAACGACGTACTATTTAATCAATGTTCAAAAATATATATACTACTACTACTACTACAAACTACTTTCCGAAAGTAATGTTTTCTGTTCCAACAATTTTTGAGAATTTGATCAAAATCGGATGAATACATCGTATAGCCATTTAACAAACTGGCTGGCATATATCATGTAGAGCCGAAGTTAGCTTCCCTCTATTTTTGATTTGAAGCTAACAATTGAGTCAAATCGCGTAAAAATTCGCCAAATCTAACTGCTCGTTTCGCAGTCTAGGGGTTGCATTCAAAACCGGTCTTCCGGTCTTTTCGGTTCCAAAAATATCGGTTCTCGCATACCGGGATTCAAAAAATTAAAAATATCGGTTCCGGTTCTGAGTTTCAATCGGTTCTTCTCGGTATACGGTTCCGGATTGATTCCCTGCTTCACACTTTACGGCTCTTTTGCCACTTTGTGGTTTCTAGCTCAAATTGATCAGTTATATACAATTTTTGGGGAGTACAGAGTATGTTATAGTTGGCTCGACCGAATTTCTTTCTTGTTTTAACTATTTTGGAACACTGAACTGGACTCAAACAATTTTTCATGGATGCAATTTGTGTCAGATGTGAAATTTTAATTTTAATTTATTTCTATATCTATCTAGAGTTGAAAAAGTCAATTGCAGTTAAGCAAGTTAAAAATTTAAGCTCATGAATATTCATTTTGGATTGTGGCAACCCTGACGAGCCAAAAAAAATCTAGAGCCAGAAGCTGTGGGGTTGTTGGTGTTGATGAGTCTAGTAATGTTTAATTCGCCGAGCTCTCTAGTTGAGATTGATGTAAATTTTGTACGAAACACTATGGCACACTGCCCTCCATCGTTGATTTAAACTGTAGTTTCAACATATCACAAGCTTCCATTT
>JAEIFU010001217.1:0-76816 GCA_018904235.1 Lordiphosa stackelbergi
GAAATAGTTGAAATTTACATTCAACAGAACAAGTCAATTGTGAAAACTCAACGTGCTTTTAAAAAATTAAAAATTAAGCCCATTTCACATTGAATGGGACCGTAAATAAGCAAAATTGCGTATTTACGCCACTGAAAATCCTGAGGAGATTCAAGAAGTGCCTCTTCATGACAGAAAAAGTCACAGTTTGGTGCGGCGTTAGTGCGAAATCGGTCATTGGGCCGTTTTTCTTCAAATGAAAATGGCCATGCTGTTACCATAGCTAAAATAAAATGTTATCACTTGAAAATCACGTGATTGTTATGTTAATAATATTGCTTGCACTCCTGTTTAATATTTTGTCACTGTAACTGCCATTGTTGACGCTATTTCCTGTAAAAGACAAATAACTCAAGTTGCATATATATCAATTTTCTATGAGAAACATGGGATGGATCGCTTGTTTCATATAATTGCACCACAGATTAGGAGGTAATTAGAAGTGAACCCTTGGCAAAGCGGCATGAAGTAAAGAGAGAAGAAAGTGTATACTCAAAACCAACGTACCTTTGCTGGATCGAAAGAAATAAAAAAAAAATTTTGCACATATATAAATTTTACTGAGGTATATGTAGTCGTGCGGGGCCTGTATGAGCGCCAGCTATTCCTTTGCGTAAAGCAAAAACGGAATGGGCTTGGGCACCCCTGGTTTAGATTATTAAGACGATTTAATATTCGGCAATTGAGAACGGGTAAATAGAAGACGTAGGCCAATTGGTCTAAAAACAAAATCGAGAAATTTGAAGAGAAGAGGAATCACCTAGAAGTCATTATTAGGCTTATGCTGAGTGTGACTGCATTTTCGTGCGGCTATAGTTATGCGCTGCGCTTATAATTGTATAATGGTTATCAAACCCTATTCTCAGACGGTCTGAGAATATCGATGCTGCACAGTGCAGCATCGTATCATAACGACGGAACAAAGTGTACTTCTTTTTGGTTTACTGGGTAACAAAAGTCTTATATCGCGTTAACAAAATTTGATTATTTGTTTATAAAATTGAAAAACAGTCAAACACCCAAAGTATATGCTCTATTTCAGGCTGTCTTCCATCTTGAAATAAATATGCTCCATCTGAAAAACAATATTTTCGATCCAACAAAGGATCCTACAACATTCTTCGAGCACACAACTTGGAATGTTGACAAGTAAAAAAGTGCAACTGCGGACTTAAATTTCGGTTTTCAATTTTCGCTTTTTGAAGTGTAGTTTGTATTTTCTTAGTAAAATGTTCACCATATGAAATGTGGATGATCCTATCAAAGTCAAATCATTAGAAAAATAGAAAAAAAAATGCGCCCATAAATCATGTTTGCAATTAATTAAATAGTCATTATAATATAAGAATTTTAAATTAGAATCCAAATATAAATACGACAAGTCGTCTGAGGTGACTCCACAGCGATAAGCGGTCACATCTTTGTCTTGCGTCTAGCCAAATGTAGCAATATTTACGCATAAATAACAATCAGCAGGGTCAACCAGGCCAGTGCTATCAATCATCCTTTTGGAAAGGGGAAGGCACATGCGCCTGTGATACCAAGGCACATGTGTAGACTTTTTTAATCAGAATCGGGCCGGAAAAGTGTGGATAATGCATATAATGCTTGCATATAAATGGAAAAAAATCAAGTGCAGCTTATCCGAGCAAAACTCCCACACAAACACACACACACACAGTGCTGAATCGCATAGAGAAATGCGAATTCGTTGATGCAGCAATCACAGTATCCGTGGAATTTTATTCAGTTTGTGTATTTAGGGCCGGCAAATGGCTTATCATCGGGCGGTGGGGAAGAGAGTTTAATGCTTTGGTCTCGGAGAATGGCTTATCAATCCACCGGCTTTCGGTTTGCTATAAAAAGATTTCGGCCGGCTGCTTTCCACTTCAGTTCGTACGCGTTGTTTGACCGAGCAGTGCCCCAAGAATTATCCTTGAAAGGTAATTTTTTTTAAATATTTTTTTTTAAATGAACACAGTGAACATGTGATGTAGTTTCTTCTGTTGAGTATCCTTTGAGAGCTACTATTATTTAAAATCTTCCGAAATTCGTTCTTGGACCTCGAATTCGCTTCTCATTATATTTGCTACAGTTTCGAGTTCAGTTCATTTCTAGAAGTGATCCTACAATAAATCAAACGTAATTCAGAAAATATTATGTGGAATGGCTTTAATATTTTGACAAGATTTCCAAATAATTCAATTGAAAGTAATTAAAGTTCGGATTTCGAATTCAAGTTGTACAAATTTACATGGACCTACGCAAAACATGTTTTATTTTCGCATTTTCCAATCTTTTTATTTGCCAGAAAATTGAAAATTTTGAAATATTACTTTTAACATGGCATAGCACATACCTTTATATATTGTTCATATTCCTTGGACGGATATATTAATATCATAACCGCTTAAGGATCTTGACCGCTGCCATTTTGTTTCGGGCGATATGGTAAAAGTTTTTCACCACAAGCTTGTAGTATCGGTCCATACGGATAACAAACCAAATTTTTTAAAATATCTGTTTTTAAAGTGATTGGTCTTTCAATTTTGGAATGTAGGCTCACCTTCTAGGTACATAAATGTACGATCTTTGCTTTCTCCTTTTCCTACTTGCTTGACCCATGCATTGCTGCCAGAATAGGAGTTCCGCAAGTTGCTAAATTTGCAAAAAATAATTGCTAGAAATAGCTTAAAGTAAACAAACGTGGATATATTGTCTCCGGCTCGAGGTCAGGTCAGGTTGAACACATCTACAATTAGAAAGGTAGCCAAATCACAATTGTAAACAAACGTGGCTAAAAATGGTTGTTAACTTAAAAAGTTAAACTTTTTATAATTAAAACTCGTTAAAAACTTTAAAAGACTACAAAAATACTTAAGTTGCGGTCTGCAAACAGCTCTGGAGTCAGAATCTCCAGGTTATTTGGGAGACCGAGGCAAACCTAAAGCAAGCCACAATAACAAGCATAATATAGATTAGTTTTTAACAAAATTTGACTAGTCTCAGTTTTGAGCTGTTTTGAAGGGAACGTTATAGAAACGTTGTGAATTTTTGGCTTTGTAATATTTAACCTAAAAATTTGACCGACAAGTCAAAGAGAGGAAACATTTGTGCTATCTGCCAGTCTATACTTTCGAAATAACATTAAATAATAAAGTTTTAAATCGTAGAATTCGAGTATGGCAGGCTCGAGGTCGAGTGAAACACACAGATGTGGCTGTTGTTTTTCCAATATATATTTCGGTTGCTTCTCGGCAACTATCTTCAGGGACACTACAAAACAATTTCCAATTACAATGTAACATTGATTTTATCAAAAAACACAAAACCTTTTAACATACATTGTTTTACCCGTCTGTTCCGTTCGGCGTGGAGTTGGATACTAACTTATTGTTGTTGGGGCAGTAAGTATCTGTTTCTGTCAGTTTTCCGTGTCCGTTTTGGAGTTAAGTCTCTTGTCAGTGTGTGTGTCTATAATCATAACATCTCTAGAGTGAAGCGTTTACTGTAGTGGTTTTCCTGCTGTATGAATGTTGTTAGTTCGAAATTCGGCGAGTGTCCGCTTTCCATACACTGCACAGTGGGCGGCCCCAAAGGCCAAAAAATAAAAAATGAAATTTAAAATTGTAATGAATGGGTGGCTGTACCACCTCTAAAAAGACTAATGTTGTCAACACTAACTCTTATTTCTGTTCATTTTAACCTCAATTTCTAAAAATAGCATCCGAATTGAGAGCACGTTCCTCTTTTTTTTTGGCTGGCCTGTGTAACTAAACTTTAAATATAAAAAAAAATGACAAAGAGTGTCCAAATAAATTGAACGAATTCTGCGTTTTGAGCGCAAAGGTATTAACTTTATTTTAAAGAATTTATATGCGTTTTATTTGTCGTGTGCCTTTTGATATGTTCATTTTTAGTTTTGTGTAATTTTAATGTGAGTTGCAGATTTTAGAGAATTTAACGTAAGCTTTTAGTTGTAGCAGCCCTCTCAGACCCTGCTAATTTCCCAATATTTTCCCAAATATCGATGCTTAAGGATGAAAAAAGTGTACACTCTAGCTGCACCTAAGTGCACCCAAAGCGGTAATTCTCAAAAATACAGTGATTGTTTTCTTTTGTTCTGTGAAGTGTTTTTGTTGTTTCGTTGCTGTATTTGGGTAATTTTGGGTAAAAGGACAATCCTATATCAGATTTTTGAATATCTGCTTCATGTTTCATTCGACTGGAAATAAAAACGTCCAATGACGGATGCACGGCGAGAAGATTTTTTCATGAAAAAAAGCTGGATATATGGCCCTGTTCAGAATTTCGACTCGATCTTCGTGTAAACTTTAGTATTTTACAGTCAAATTTGAAAACGTTGTATAGAAGGCGACAAATATACCTACGGCTACTAGATCAGGTATAACAAAACTCGGAATTGTGTGAACAGCTGAAACCGATTGCTTAATCCCAAATGAATTAAAATCGAGAGAAAATTGCGACGGGATCTAGTAGCCTCAAATTATCTTGACACTTACGTTTAAATTGATATAAATTGAATTCAAAATTCGCATGTTTACACGAAAATCGAGTCGGAATTCGAAACAGGGCCCAATGTGTCTGAAATTACTGGCATCAGGGAAGAACTAATTGGCAGATGCGCAACATTATTGCAGACTATGTCTTCAGAATACAAAATAAATGCTGAACAATTTAGAATATAGGCGTTTAATATAGATTAAAATTTGATTGAGATGTATTCTTGGTATTACCATCCCCCTTCAGTTCACAAAATTCACGGTAAAGATGTTATCGAACTATCTGAGAAATCAGCTGAAGCCAAAAAAAAGGATATTAAAAAATTTAGACTGTACACCCAAAAAAAAAAGCAATCCATACGGAATCAAATCAATCCCAAGCGGTAATAAAAACAACAACGTCACGGATATGCTAGAACCGATCAGAAAAAGGATTGAGTTGGTCCGCTTTACACCGATCAAGCATTTCGTTTTCTCACTGAGTTAAATTTTATTTTGTGTTTATGTTTCTGTTATTATACGATCAATGTCGTTTCAGTAATATTCATAAATGAAACACTTTCTAACAGCATAGGCATCGAGCAAAGCCAAAGGTCTTCTAATTATATGAATACTGTATCAAACAATTTTCATCGTACTCTAATATAGGAAAATAGAAGTGAGAGAAAAATTTAACTGTTTTTCATAATATATTTTCAGTGATTTTTGATAATAGTTATAGTATTACACAGAGAAAACGAGAAAGTAAATGAACATTACTCATTCTCTATTAGTTATATAATAGTAACAGAGTTCAACAAATATTGGGTCATCTCGAGGCCAGGGATGAAGTTGATATCGTTCGACTGAGGCTTTCAAGCTGAGTAAAAGTCAGTAATTTTCAATCATCAAAATCAGTTCAGAAACAATGGTGTTGTGATTCTTATTGAAAACATCGTGGGTATACCACGGACGCCCAACTCAGCCAAAGAAACTAAGTAAGACCGTTTGCAGTCAGTAGCCCAATACCCTGTACAAATTAACGAGAGCGTAAGTTAACCGTCTGGCTTTCAACTTCGATAAACCAGTTACTCATGAAAAAAATTTAACATGTATATCGGTCTTTCCTGAGGAAAAAGTATCAAAAAAAGTATGCAACATTTTGTGGGGAGTGGGGGGGTGGTAGCGGAGGGCTTGGATCGCATTTTAAGCCGTACCCTGAGAACCGTTCATCCGATTTTTATCGTTTCTTCGGCAAATCATTTATTTTGCTAAGTACTACCTATCTCTCGAAAGGTACGCAGATGTCTATCTTCAAAACTGCCAGATATAAGGCGTTTTTCAGTGCGGGGAGGGAGGGGGCGTGGCCTTTGAAACAAACTTGATTACGCGACAGAAGAAGCATTTGTCCCATGCACGTCAAACCTCTATCTTCACCATCTCCAAGATCGACGCGTTCATACAGACAGACGGGACAGACGGACGGACAGACGGACGGACAGACAGACAGACGAGACAGACGGACATGGCTAATTTTGTTGTTTTTTATATTGTTATTTTTTTGTTTTTTTTTTTTTTTATGGGTGTTTTAATGCTTCTTTTTTTTTTATTTTTTTTTTTTTTTTTTTTTTCTTTTGTTATTGTCACGAAATGTCTTTCCCAAAGTTTCATAACCATTGTCTTATTCTCTATTTAAAATCAATTAAAATTAATTTTAGTTTTGCAAAAAATTAAAATTTGCATTAAATATGTTATATTATTCAACATTGTCTTTATTTTATTTACAGAAGTAGAAGTTGGAAACGAAATCCTGTTTAAATTTCACTTATAGGGCACCTTGTCTTCGGGGATTAGCGTCCAACAGGTTTTTACCATGGTATCTTTTTTCCATGTTGGACATGTCCCGATGGTCTCTCTCTGACACAAGACTCTAGTGAGTTTAAACACTCTCACGGCAATTTCAAATTTAAAAACAATTAAAAACTGATTTTCAAAAAAGCCTACTGACACAAAATCAAGTTAGTTTGCTTTGTGAGAAAATATAAAATATACATCTTCATTTTTAATTTATTTACGGTTTCTTGCCCATCAATCAAGAATTTGGTTTATGGCCCTCGATAGAGGGAAGGTCAACCTATTTATCTAAATTCTCACCAAGCATTATTTCGTTAAAGATGGCTTTTAAAAATATTTTTAAAAGTGCCTTTTTTATATATAAAAAAAGCGGGGAAAAAAAATTTTTAGGTTATTTGAAGCCGGTGTCAAACTCGATAAAGGTCCAACCTACCCCAGGGCCTAATTTACTTTGTAGATGTGATTGGGAACAATGCTGTATACCAGCAGTGGTCACGAAATTTAAGTTTGGGAGCAGTCCAACAACCAAAACAGTAAAAAACCATCCTTATCAGAAAAAATCGAGACGGCAAACGAGACATACACTGCAAATGTTTTGATTTGCAAACATCTGCTTCAGTGCCAAGCGGGTCTCGATCGCGCACACTGCACCTGCTGCGCCCAGCTGGCGCCGTGCGTCAATAAGCATGCATTTTTTTGTTTCAAATTACTATTATGTAAGGCAATTACACTTGTTGCGACGTGTGCTTGCGCGTGTTGGCGCCTCAAAGCGAGACAATTTTCTTAAGCTTCAGAATGAGGCCTGTTGCCAAAAAAAAAAGCTCTTAGATCAGTAGAAGCATGGTCATCCATGGTATATATCGCGGTTTAGTATTGTCGTTATCAAATTTTGTGGTCTTGAAAAGCATTTTTTAAGTGTGTTGTGGTTTTATTACCATGGTCCATGAAGGTCTCTTGTCTGTGAATTGAGCTTATGCACTGATCCTTGCATGATTTTCCACTTGTTTGGTTGAGAGAAGAGTTTATTTGCCATTATTTACACTTATACTCAAAAAATAAATCACTCTATCTGTTTGAGAGATATTTTGGAATGGCAATGGTATGTCTGGACAGAACTGTTTCGGATTTGACCCCAAATCCTCATCACCAGACTCATGTGCTAATTCACACTCCAACCACAAGCATTCTTTGCTATTTATTTGCCACTTTTGGCGAATAAGAACTTGAGGATTCCACAAATGGAAGTTCAAGCCCCGGCTTTTTATGCATTTTGGCGGTCATTTTCAAATAATTTCTAAAAATTCAATTTTGGATACCGGTTTCGGTGTTAGTATAAAGCAATTATTATTGGACTGAGTAAAACTGTACGCATTCGAAGAACATTTGGAACATTTATTGTAAAATATTTCGACAATATCTTGTTATTATTTCAAGTTGAAGACAAGTTGAACTGGTATTTTTCCGATTCGATATTTTAGTGCACCCGAGCCATAGGCTGGGCATATGAATACACATACACAGCGCCCGGCCGCTCTTGCGCCAAATCTTTGTTTGGCCTCGGAATTTTTGCCCATACATCTTTCCAAATAATCTTTTCTCCAACTGTTAATCAAGGGACTGTCATTTCGAGGTAAGAGTATGCAAAAAAGTCACAAAACCAACTTCCGCTGCCAACCATATTGTATTGGGGCATTGTGGTTAATTTTATTTATTACACCGCCGAATGCTAATTGCCGACACAACCAAAACAGCAACATAAAAAATTAGTTATTTTGGTAGCTGCCTAATCAGCAGCAATTACAACAAATGCTTGTGGCAAGCTTTTAATTGCATGTCAATTTGTGGGCCCTGAAAGTAAGTACAGCACATGCCATATTTCTCTATGTGTGTTATGTGAGTAGTTTGAGTACTCACTCCGTAAGTAGGCCACAAATAAATGAGCCGAGTACGAGAGTAAAATATGTAAATGCAAACATTTCAACAATAAAGGAAACAACTGCAATAATAATGGCCGCCGCCAACAGCAACAAGCAAAAAAACGCAACAAAAAAAAATGGGAAGAGAGGGAAAAATATATTTAATACGAAAAGTTTTGCAATAACGGAAATGAAATGGAAATGGACGCGCGCCAATAGACATAAATGTGCGCGAGGTGCCGCCACCGCCGACAGGATACAAATAGGACACGGCAGCAGGCAGAAGCAATCTCAGTGCAGGCCGTGTAAAACAAAAGAGCCACACAATGCAAACCAACAACAACATCTCAAAAGTAAAACTAACAACAATATCCGCAAAAAGCAATTGCACAAAGCCAAAGTGGCAACGGAATATTTAACAACAAAAAGAAGGTAGAAAAAAGCTATGAATAAATGGAGAGACTCTACTCAATGGTTGGCAACAAATTGGATGAGCTTTCCATGGCACAAACTAATTTGTGGCTCTTTGCCTGATGAACAAAAAAAAGCGTACGAAGCCTGAGTGATTGATGGTCGATTACTGCACTTAAAACTTGATCCAACCTTTATGGACATTTCCTTGTCCCATTCATATCCATCAAAGTTTACCCTCTGCATTTCCATAAAATAAAACAAAAACTTCACTTACGGTTTCTAGTTGACAGGATATCATTTTAATGTATTTGAATGTGCATTAATTTTATTAAAAAAGCAAAAAACTTAGCCTGAAGCACTGTCCTCATTTGTCTGGACTGAGGAAAGATGAAAGCCCTCTGTTGATTTGTGACGCCTTTTGCCTTTCGCTTTATGCATTTTTCCCATTTGTTTGCATTTGCGTTGACACTCACTTCATTTAGCAGCCCACAGCAGCGGCAGCAGCAGCAGCAGCAGCAACTCCAGCAAACACAAAAGCCAACAACTGCAATGGCAACTGCAACAGCACTGCACCGTGTGCAAGTGCAGCCACCCCCAGGCTGCAGGTTAAGGACCTTCTTCTGAACTTTAAAATGTTTGCTTCTGGACATGTGGGCAGCCGCGTCATGGGCAGCAGCCGACTTTCCCTATACCCTGGAAACAATCTAAAAACAAGTCTAAAATTTTTTATTAATATAAACAAAAATTTTAAAAAAATCTTATTATATCTATCTATCTTTTGGATTGACGTTAAGCTTTCTAAAATACGGTGTAGCAGAATTGCACCTTTTTGTCGAAAAATTCAAACGATTATAAAACAAGGCTTTGTTTGCGCGCATCTTTATAAGCAAGAAAAATCAACAAAACCCCGCGTTCATTCGATCAATAATTATAATAACATTAAGCGCAAATTGATCAAAGATTTGAAACGAATCTAAGTACGGTTTGAAGCTCTACTAAGTTTGCAAACTCGGTTTCCATTGTGCACACATTTTCATGAGACGATAAAATTTTGGGTTTATGATTGAACTAAAGCTCACATGCATCTTTCTAAGTATCATAAAATCAACAAAACAAAGACAATACATCCCTCTCATATTTAATTTAATTTATTATTTTCCTTAGGCGTATTTAAAAAACAACGCATTGGGTTTTTTACAAATTGGGGTTCCGACTTCTAGACAGATCTTTTGGACCAAGAAACTTCGATAATTGTATGTCCGGGAACCGGGAGAAACCAAGGGGCCAAAGAGAGGGTTATTGGAATCAAAATAAAACGCGCCGGGACGATTTTTTCACGCGCGTTTAAAATTTGTTTGCACATCTTTCCTAAATAAAATCAACAACGGCTTCCGTTATTAATTCTTTAATTTTTGTTATTCCGTTTACCCGCCTGGTGATGTCCGTGTTCGCGTGTTGGTGAACCTTTTCTACGCGCTTGCGCTTTGGCTCGTGTATTCCCGCTTCCTTTACCGCGGGCGCGTTCGGTTATCCGCGTGAATTCCTCCTAGCCCGCTTGTGTGTTAATGATTCACGCGCATCTTGGCTCATAGGGTTGCGTAGCTTTCTTACGGCTTTCGCTAAAGTTTCCAGCGCTTGTTTATTAATATATTCACCTCTCCGTTTTTCCGCCCGCGGTAATTAAATATACCGGATTAATTGCCGTTTACCCTGCTAAGCAAGTTGCTATTTATCATTAATTCCGTTTATTCATCAGCTTCAGACTAAAAGTTTCGAATCAGTAAATAACTAACCTTACAAATTACGCGTGTTGGTTTAGTTGTGTAAATATTTGTTAAAATAGTTAATTAGTCCCATTTTGAAATTTTCTTTTTCCTACTACTGAGTTTTTCATTGATATGCCAAACGGAGGATTGGAGTAAAAGTCGCGTACTTTTAATATTTCTTACATAATATGAAATAATTAGAATGAGATGAAAATAAAAGTAAGGCTAAGCGCTTTTTTAAGACTGGCTTAAAGATTTTTTTTGTCAAGGTCAACTAAAGATAGAACTTGGCGGTTCGTGATTCAGCTGTACACTCAAAAGTAGAATTCAAGAACCATGTTTAAAATCAATGAATATAACCATAAGTTGTAAACGTCTTAAATGAAATCCAACTGACTTTTAAAAATAAAACAAAATATTTGTTTTAAAGTACACAAAAAGTCTAAAAACGAACGCATAGCATTCTTGAAATAAAACAATAGTATATCAAACAAAGTACAGTATGTTATTGGTTTAAGTATTATATTCTTAAGGATTCTGTATACATACCTTAAGGAAAAATTTTTTTTTATTTGTTTTTCATTTGCTTGAAAGTTCTATTAGGGTCTTTTAAACACCCTGTTAAACTTTCAAGCAGATCGGAAAATATGTTTTACAAAAATTACCACACTCAGAAAAAAATTCGTTCTAAATCTACCGAAATCAAGCCCATTCGTTGACAAAAAGTAGAGAGTAATCCCGCTTTTTCTTGAACCGTGAACAGCGCGTGTGCATATGGAGCACGTTTTTGATTTAAGAACATTTTGTGCTCGCAAAATAAACGCTGAAAAAAATGTTTTAAATGATTTTTTTGTTTTAAAAAGTTATTTTATTTAACATTTCATATTAAATTAGTTCTCTCTCTGACTTCCTCTTTTTTTATTTTATTGACTTTGTCTTCTTTCTCTAGGGATCGAACTCATAACTTCGCACTGCTTAGTGCAAGAGTCGGCGTCGCTACCATCATGGCTACCGACCTCGCCCGAGACATTGCGGCGAACTGCATTATTAAGGCAAAGCCAAAGCTCACCAAAGTGACTGAAAGCTTTTTGTTAAAGGCATTGCATTGAATGTTTTACTTGAGTGGAAAAACCAAGAGCTCGAGTCAGCGTGTTACCGAAGATTTTTTTCGTGTTTTTGCTTATTTTGTTTTTTTCTTTTTGTTTTTAAATATTAATAATTATTCTAGAATGTAAAACATTTCTCAATGCGCCATTTTCGCGTTTTGTTGTGATTTGTGCCAGTTTTAGTAAGAAAGCTTTTAGTGGTGCTTTTTCGTGAACGTCGGGTTTGTCTTGTGAACGATAATTCACGAACGAGATCGTTCAAATAGGAGCACACTTGTGCTGGGTTTTGAATGGTCGTTTTTTTCTTAGTGCAAAAACAATTCTTTTCTCGACTCTTTTATGTGAAACGAGAAGGCCAAGCTAACTTCATCTTTGCCGAAGTTTTTATACCCTTGCAAATGTTTTAATACATCAGAGTTTAAGAACGCCAGCATTAAGACAAACTATTTAAAAAAAAAAAAACCCACTTTTCGACCGTAGTTCCTATGAAAGCTATAAGATATAGTAATTCGATTTTGACAAAAACTTCCAAATCTATGTGAAAGCGTATAATATTAATAATTGCTGAAGTGAGACACGTTAACATTAAAAACAAAATGGTTTTTCTCATTAAAACCCTCTATTCGACCGATAGTTCCTATGACAGCTATAAGATATAGTCATCCGATTTTGACCAAAACTTCCAAATCTGTATAAAAGCGTATAATATTAATAATCGCTGAAGTGAGACACGTTAACATTAAAAACAAAAAAGTTCTTCTCACAAAGACCCACTTTTCGACCGATAGTTCCTATGACAGCTATAAGATATAGTCATCCGATTTTGACCAAAACTTCCAAATCTGTATAAAAGCGTATAATATTAATAATCGCTGAAGTGAGACACGTTAACATTAAAAACAAAAAAGTTTTTCTCACAAAGACCCACTATTCGACCGATAGTTCCTATGGCAGCTATAAGATATAGTCATCCGATCCGGTTGTCGGAACCGACCATTAGCAGTGTGCAGTAAAAAGAAGACTCTGTGCAAAGTTTCAGCTCGATAGCTTTAAAACTGAGAGACTAGTTTGCGTAGAAACAGACAGACAGACGGACAGACAGACGGACAGACGGACAGACGGACGGACAAAGCTCAATCGACTCAGCTCGTCACCCTGATCAAGAATATATATAGTTAATAGGGTCGGAAATGAATATTTCTATGCGTTGCAAACTTCTGGGCAAAATTATAATACCCTTTGCAAGGGTATAAAAATAATTTCATCGACCCTCGTATTTTTAAAAATTCCATGTATAGCCCTCGTTTTGACTATCAGCTGAAACTTGTCGGATAACTACTTCTTTAGCTGTCTTAAAATGGTTTAAGTAAAAAACTGTTTTTAAAAGACTAACCGTTGAGACAAGCTTTTTTTCTCTTTTTTAGTTAAAATACTTTAAAAGAAGTTACAAAATCATCGCAATTTACAACAAAAAAATGGTAAGAAAAAATTTTACTTGGAAATTTGTAAAGAAGTTTTAATTTGCCATGACGCACTTTGAACCAAATTTTGTGATAATTACGGTTCACCAAATTCATCTTTAAAATCTTTCAAACTATTCACATATTTTATTGGTATTCACTATGAAAATAATTCCCGATTTCACTGCAAAAATTTAACATGGTTAAAGACTTCTTATTGAAAAAACCAGCAAAAAACTATAAGATTTAAAATCGATTTACGCCTCGAAAAAAATATTTGAAAATTTTAATAATATTTTTTTTTTTGCCTAAGAATTGGTAATAAAAATGTGCAAAAATAATTTTTCAGTGTTCTATGGTGGACACTTAAAACATATAATTAACCCATTCAAATCGGTTAAGCCGTTTCTAAGATAAACGAGTTTTTTGTTTTACCTTTCCGCTCTCATAATTCTACTCCAATAGCGATTAGAAGACGAAAAATTGAGGAGAACGAGTTTCTCATTGATGGTAGCAACATATTTAATTTTGGTGCTGATCGGAGAGGGGCAGTTTTTGCATGCATATTCTGCTATGTTCCATGTTTTAAATTTATTGGCCAACTTTGATTCGGAAAGAAAAACTACAGCAGGAACAACAAAATCAAAAATTTCAACATTTAGTTTAAATGACTACCTATCGAATGCAAGAAACCGCTTGTTAATATCACTTATAGTTTTTGTGTAATTTAATTTTTTGTAAAACTTAAAAAATTACACCTGTACACATGTAAAATGTAAAATTGGCTATACAGCTCCACCAACGGGGCCAAGCCAAGCCTTCTCACAATCTCTTGGCGTGTGTGCTTTAAATTTTTCGCACAAGAGAAAGGGACCTATAGTTTAACGCTGAATCCGCACGGCAACGTTTGAGAATTTGCTTTTTCATGGCTAGATTACATCACAGCTGGCGCCAATAGCTGGTGAAGGTGACCGTATGTGTAAAAGATCGAACTCACGACCTCCCGTCCAGCAGTCCAGCACACTAACAGATGGGCCACAGACGGCCAGCCTGAAGGTATACTGTACCCTTAAACTGTTCCCAATTTGATCTTAATGTGAGGTCTCATTATAGAATTAATTAAAGCAGGCTGGAAAAACCCATGGGCCACGAATTCAACAAAGACAAATATGGTATTAGATGGTCCAGAAATCTAACATTACTCCATTGGCAAAATGTAAGACCCAGTTGGGAATTTTAAGAAAAGATTCTTTTATAAATAATTCGCTTCCATTGTAAGTCGATTTAATACTTAAATCGATATTTAATCCTTTCTTAAATTCTTTGGCTTAATGTGATCACTAAAAATTTTTGATTTAAGAACTTTTTTTTCGTAACCGGGGGTGCCACAGAAATCTCTTCTAACCAAATTCAAACCGAATTCCAATTCTTAGGTGCCACAGAAATTTGTTTTGGTTGGTTTCAAACCTCTTATGTTTTGTATAGAGATTTTGCAAAGCTCGTTTCTCACTAGTGCCTTTTGTTGAAGTGGCGCCCTCTACATACTAGCGGATTAAGGGATGGAAACTAATAACTCATATTTGGAGCCAACAAACTATTAAATTTTGCATTATATTGGAAGTCATGCGACTTAAAAATGAATTATTATTTAAAAATGCATCATAAAACTTATAACACAATCAAAAAATTTAAGTTAATTATTAAATTAACCCACATCTAAAATAAGGTAAATTTTTCGGCCAGAGATTCAGCCCTGTTTTTAGAGATGGAACATCAATTGGAACATCTGGTGTTCCAACTAGATTTTCTAATTGGAAAATGAAATCTCTAAAAGTTCTGTGGCACCAACGAATTTTTCCACAGATTTACGAACCAACCGTCGGCAAAATCTCTATTTCTTTTCTTCTATTTCTGTAGCACTCCCGAATATAAACGTTGGTTTTATATAGCCTATACCTATACCCATTGAAAATGGGGGATCATGAAGTTGTACAAATGTATGTAACAGGGAGAAGAAAATTTACCCTAAAAGGGTTGCCCATATTCGACGGACCATGTTTTTTTTAAAAATCAAAGAAAATAAAAAATTTGGCGGTTGGCAATCTTAATCATTTAATTTGTTCCAAGTAGATTTGTTTACATCAATTTTGAATATGAAATCTCTCAAACGGCCGCCTCTGGCGTTGATGGCGTATTGTGCCCTTTTTGCAGCATTTTCCATCGATTTCGCCCGGCTATTTCTTCTCGAATGTTGTCCTTGAGCTCTTCTACGGTCCTTGGCTTGTTAACGTAAGCCTTTGACTTCAAATATCCCCACAAGAAGAAGTCAGGCGGCGTCAAATCGGGCGAACGCGGTGGCCAGTCCAAATCACCACTTTTCGACATCAAACGGCCCGGAAACAATTTCTTCAGAATATCGATTGTTATGCGACTTGTGTGCGGTGGAGCGCCGTCTTGTTGAAACCAGAACTGCCTCATACGCTTTCGACGAATAACAGCATGGCCATTTTCATTTTGGAAGAAAAACGGCCCAATGACCGTTTTCGCACTAACGCCGCACCAAACTGTGACTTTTTCGTCATGAAGAGGCACTTCTTGAATCTCCTGAGGATTTTCAGTGGCGTAAATACGGCAATTTTGCTTATTTACGATCCCATTCAATGTGAAATGGGCTTAATTTTTAATTTTTTAAAAGCACGTTGAGTTTTCACAATTGACTTGTTCTGTTGAATGTAAATTTCAACTATTTCAGAGCGCTCGCGTGACGTGTATTGTTCCATGGTAAAAATCTGCTTGGACTGACGCATCAAACGCGGTATGTCATTAAGCGATCTGACATCTCTGTCAAAAGATATGGCGTTGCCAGATGGGTCCGTCGAATATGGGCAACCCTGTACTGCCTCTTTGCTTTTCTCTCGTCTCCCTTTCGCATCTTCTCAGGTAGTTTTGGACGTATGTGTGCGTTTGCCAAGAACATAACACTGGACCTAGACCCGCCAGGTTTAAGGGCTTAGCCAAGGGTGGCAGTGAAGGGACCCCTTAATCATAAATTTTGCCCCAAAAATGCACTTTTTCAATTATAATTTAAGTTTTCCTCCATTATTTTGAAGACTGTTTTTCATTTCAAATCAAATGCATCTTGATCTATTTAAGAAAAATTCAGGCACAGCTGCCCCCCCACCTTTTCGGAAAACTTGGGCCCCTTGGCCAGGTTATAGAGACATGGTTCAAACTGCAAGTTTGGGTTATTCTCAGGCCTTTTTCTCAAGCTCCACTTCGATTTTCGTATAAACGTGTGTACGCTAAAATCTATGTTAATAAAGTTCATCATGAAAAGCATTCATTTCTACGGTTACTAAATATGCTATAAAAATTTTTTTCAAAAGGCTTATACAAAGACTAAAGTGGAAATAATTATATTTTAGATATTTTTTTTATTAGTTAATTTTAACAATCTGCTATCTTGGATCTATGTCGTCTGAAAATTTCCTTTAATTAACACGCAACAGCATTTTCCATTTGGTTTTTGGTCAGGGTATCAATGGGTCGACTATTTACTAAAAAAAAACACATATATAAAGTAAATAACTTTCCTCTCACTTTATTTCCATCCCCCTTCAGTATGTATGTATTTGTGTTCGTATTTGCTTTTGTGGTTTTAACATCGTATCCAGTTCATACGCCGCTTTTTAATCTTAAGCGCATTTCATTTACCACAATGGCCATTAAAATTGTCCAAGGGTTGAGGCAGCCAGCTTCTGCAACTTGGCCCACTGTCAACTAAATATTTTGTATGCTTCGCATACTTTCTACCTGGCTGGGACTTATGTGGAGATTATGGGCTTGCAAACCAATTAAAATGGCCAACGGAATAGAGAGTCCTTAAAGAAAACGGAGGCAAATGGCAACAAATTAATTTCAAAGGATTAAGGCCTAGACGGGGATTTGGGTAAGAGTTTTGGTTGTATTTGTGCCAGTCTCTAATTAATCATATTCCCGCTGGCTGATCGTTCCACTTTGCTCCGGATTGAGGCGTGCAAACGGGCGACGAAAAAGTGGAGTATTGCTTGAGGCGCACACTGCTGCCGCAGCAGCCTCCAAACGCTTTTGACGATGTTGTTCCGTATACTCCAATGGATTCAGATCTTGAAAAAGGTGTTCCTTTAAACACTTTTGGACATTAGCCTGCTTCTTATAGGTGGCTTTGGCATTCTGGACACTTGTGCTCCAAAGTAGAATAAACCAAATTAGACCAACAATCAAGGCAAGGAGGAACCAAACTGAGACCACAGGCTCCGGCATCAGAGATAAAATGTGTGTAGAATTCAACATTTTCAGCAATTAGTTAATAGGCTTTTTCCACTGAGCAACATCCAACATCTAACATTGAACAAAATGTTCTATTCCACACGTTCCTCAGAAATAAGTAGTGACAGAGAAACTTGACATGTATTATTAAATATTTTTATATTGATAATGTTAATTCGCCAGAAGTGGGCAACGCATGAGATCCTCCGACAAGATATATTATCATACACTATCATTACTTCCTCTTCCTTTTTTCCCATTTTGGATATCATACTTTACAGATCTTCTTTACGCAACGACCACCGATCGATGACACTTCTTTAGCTGCAAATGTTCATTCGGAAATGTTATAGAAACTTGCCAATCAACGCTTTTTTGCAAAAAAAAGATACACATTAGAACCAAAATATGTCACAAAACGCCCAAATAACCCTCGGGATAGGACAATAAACTCTCCTTCACCACGCCTACCTATATTTTCAATTAAATATTTGTCTTTCTTATCCTCTTTATTTTCTCCTTCATAACACTTATCCCATACATTTCTTTCTTCTTATTTTTATCGCTATAATATAGCTCCATACAAGATATCTGAAAAAATCTAAGAAAAATTTTCATGCATCTCATGTAACTTTATCTCACAAATTTGTCAAGTTTGATTTATCTTATTACTCCTAACGTCGTCTTATTCTTTTTTTGAGTTATCTTCCTATTCTTACAAATAATAGCAATTTTGTTACACTCAAATCAAAGGCTTTTATCAAAAAAAACTGGGGATTCTTCCCCTCTGTTGTCTGACCATTATTCAAGAGTTCACAAAAGGCTTTTAACCCGCTGCCTTGAGGGATGTGACTAAGTCTACAGCCAAAGCAAAAATAAATACTCATACTGACACTCTCATATGTGGCTGGAAAATAAATTAAAAATGTGTTAGATATACACACTCACTCACACCTATCAACAATGGGCCAGATACTCGACATTTTTGCACAAAATTTCTACATATATTTGGAAGACAGAAAAACGTTTTTTTTTTTTCCGAAAAAATTCGATTCATTAAATCCAATTTTTTAACAATTACTCTCTAGCTTAACAGCTGTGCAACTGTCAAAATTACTAACTGTCGCGCCCACAGTGCAATGCGGGGCACTCATCTAGCCACCAGACATATTAAGAAACGTGACTTGTTCGTGGTCTTTTTCCCCTTTGTATTTAGCATGCCATGAAAAATGTATACACAGTCCGTGGGAGTCCCTGCTGCACGTACAACTGCCACACCCGGCCTCCCCCGCCCCCCTCCCCAGCCCTCTCCAGTAGGAACTGCTTTTAATGACAAAAGTTATGACGACAAATGACTCCTCGGTTTGACTTTCACTATGAAATCAGAGCTGGATGCTGCTTTCTGGGGACTATGATTCATTTCTCGTTGACTTTGTTGCTGCTTCTTGATTTCATTTTTGCTCTGTCCTCGCCTCTATTTATCATTATGTAAATTGTTAATTAATTTTATACAATAAAAACAAAGACAAGAGCCATGAAGTAGATAATGTGCGTAATTTTGTAAGAGTTTTTTTCTTTTTTTGGTTTTTTTCAAACTGCAAATTGATTTTATTAATCAATTTTGTTTGGACTTAATTGAAAATGTGCAAGGTAAAAAATACGTGTGCATAGAAATTTAAAAATTTATAATTAAAAAAATGCATTTAAATGCAGTTTGTTGTGTAAATTATACAAATGATGCATTCTCGAGGGGGCTTATCATAATCAGGCTGGTATTCAGGGGTAATTTGTATTGTTTGTAGGAAACAACTCTATTCCCATATCGACAGTGAGCCACAGGGCGTGTGATTTTTTTAAACGAGGTCACTCGCGGTGCAGTCAAGGGTAAGGATCAGGACAATCAATATGACATTTTTAATAAAAAATAGAATTCTTACAAAACCTGGTGTGTACCTACAAGTGGGTGTGGGATTTTAGTGGACTCATAAAATATTTGTGACAACGTTGAGCTGACCGTTCTGTGGCCCAGTATCCTAAGTCCCTTCTACTCAGAGCTAGGCAATGGCACTGAAGCTGTTGCACCGTTTCCTCATCTTCCTTTCTGCTTTCTACACTCAAAAAAAAGTTGTCATCACATCGACACAATTTAGACATCAATTTGAAACTATTGAGTATCGAATTCTCTCTAATTCTCCGAGTATAAAATTGACATCTTCGAAATTATTAACATGATATTTCGAGGATTTCAAATTGATACTAACGTTTATCAGGTTGACACTTTATTGTATTAATTTTTAAGTATCAATTTGACAGTAGGTCTTATTAATTTAATAATTCAACTATCAAACTTTTTGTTTCATTTTGATACTAGCTTTTATTAATTTAATATTTTTTCTTATCTTTGTACCATAAATTCAGTTCATTATAATCTGCCATTAAAATTAAAACAAAACATTTTATAACATTTTTATACCCAAATTTATTTACACTATTAAATTGAATTCGTCAAGTGTGGACACCCTTCTAAGTGGAAACATTTGTCTCTCCTCGTGTCCATGCGAATGTTGCTTAACCAGAAGTCACCATGTTGGTATGCCTCTTGCCCGAACCCGTACATCAGAGTTCCCCAGCCATAGACCCTGGGGCACGAACATACTCCCTGTGTGTTAGAGGGAGACATAGTCACATTTTCGCGCTCTCTTCTGGGGGAACCCTGCCGTACTTGTAGCAGTTTACGCCTTCAGAGACCTTGAGTAAAAACTCGAAAAACGGCTGTTCTGCAGCTTTCTTGGTTTCGCACCTATCTCATTGTACGTTGTCGTGCAAAGCGCTAAAAAGGTCACGGCAGCATTCTGGCTTGTTGTGTGTCCTGTCTAAAGAGTTACATTTGTTATTTACATATATTTTCAAAAAACGACATGAATACTCAGCTGCTTATACTTACCTTGCAAATATACGCCATTTGAAATCCATTTATTTATCTTCATCACGTCGTCTGGGAAAGGGTCCTCCATAGCCTTTACTTTTAAAAGTAAAATCACTAAATGTAACATGTCAAGCATCGCCAGCTGCGACCTTTGGCATGCTTCGTTTTACAATTCATACATTCTTCGAATTTTCGAAATAAAAAAAATTGTTTAGTTTCAAATTAATACTTCTGCGCATCAAATAAATATTCGAAGTTTTAATCTAATACTTTCCAGGTTTGCATTGATACAAAAAAAATGATACTAGTTTCAGTTTCGATTTGAGACAACGTGTATCAGAGTGATATTGATACAATTTTTTTTGGGTGTAGGAGATGGAAATTTGTATGACAGTCAACTGCCTTAAGGGCTGTTTGAATATCCGATTATATAAATTCAATTTCTTCTTTGACCGTAAGTGTTTTAAGGTAGGTGGCTGCTTCCTAGATGGCAACTACCTCTGAGTGGTACACACTACAGTGGTCAGGAAGGCGGAACGATAAGTTGAGGTGTAGGTTGGGGATGAGAAGACACCCCCTCCTACTTTTTCGTTGAGCCTAGAGCCATCCGTGTATTAAGGCGTTAGCTCTGCCTCCCTTTCGTTTCGGCTTGGGATGTAGACGTCGTTTGATTTGTCGAACTACATTCGAGCCATACTGTAGTCTGCATTTGACGGTATACCCGCTTGGTGTGTAATTATCAGGGCTGCAAACCTTTTAAAAATGAACAGGGGTTCACTCCGGGGTTCGAACCCGCGAAACTTTTTGGGTTCGGGTTCACGGAGCGGATTCAGAAGGTCGCTGAACCTAGGTTCGGGTTCGAACCCGGGTTCAGGAGTAATTTTGTTCAGAATACATGTAAATAAATTGAAAGAAACAAACGATTAGAGACTTGACGAGAGCGTAAGTTAAAGTCGGTTCTAACCGACTTCGATATACCCGTTACTCATAAAAAAAAAAAAAACGTTTAACAGTCTTCCCGCGTTCCATAGTGTGACCATCCGGAAAGTATGCAAAATTTTTTAGGGTAGGTGGGGTGGTAGCGGGGGGGGCTTGGTTCACCTTTTTGCTCATAACTTGAGAACCGTTCATCCGATCTTTATCATTTTTTCAGCAAACCGATTCATTTTGCTAATTACGAATCATCTATCTTTAAAACTGTAGCAGATATAACGTTTTTTTTCCAAATTGCGGGGGCGGGAGGGGGCGTGGCCAAAATTTGAAACAAACTTGATCTTCGTGCAGATAAAAAGAAGCATTTGTTCCGTACATGTCAAACCTCTATCTCTTACCATCTCTGAGATCTAGGTGTTCATACAGACGGACGGACGGACGGACAAGGCTAAATCTACTCGGCTGTTAATGCTGATCAAGAATATATATACTTTATATGGTCGGAAATGATTCCTTCTGCCTGTTACATATATTTGCACGACTTTAGTATACCCTTTTTACTCTACGAGTAACGGATATAATAATCAAATATTCGAGCTTGGGTCCGCACTGAGAATCACAGTGGTTAGAGCGAGCCGGAAATATTTCCAAATGCACTCAGAGAGCGTAAGTGAGAGCAAACAGCTGACTAATTTCTAACAGAAACGAAGTCGACTGCGCAACCGTTCAGTCTATATATTCTAAAATTATGTTTGTTCACCACAAAGGAGTATGGTCGACTGTACAGCTTTCAAGAACCTCGCAGTTTTATCATCAGCAGGCTTTGCCCATCTTCTGCAAGTTTTGGGAGACCATCTTATGCACGAATTGATATGACCGTTTGGTTAACGCTCTGTATAAATTAATCATTAGTGTGTCGTCCAGCAATCTTTCATTATTACTGACTCTATAGCTGGATAAATCAGCTATATTAGTAGAAAAAGTGCGCTAGACTGATACTTGTGTTGCAGGAACAGCTAATACAACAATTTCTTTACAATGATAGTTTTTCCAAAATTTTGTCCATATTAATTGCTTTTCATCAGAAGATAAACATGGTAAAGAATCATTAATTCTTTTATTTACCATTATTAACGCTTTTACCTATTAGTTCTTTTATTATTATAAAATAAAGCAAAATATTTTATTGAAAGCTGTTTTTATTCCAAGGCCTAAATACTGTGAGAAATGGCAAATTAAATATAGGTGTAACAGAACATCTTTTTTAAATCGAACACTTTTCAACAATTTTTTGCTCCGGTTCATGTTATCAGGTTTTTCGGACTTCCCAAAAATTCCGATGTCTTCGACTCCGGATGGGTTTGCAGCCCTGGTAAGTATAGTGGAGTGTTCGAAATTCCTACCCGTCGGATTCTCGTAGTCTGAGTGATGTTGCGCTAGTCATCTGCGGGTCTTGTGGTACGAGATGAAATATGCTGTTAAGCACTTTCGTAGGTATCTTAGCGATACCCGAGTATTGATCCATATATTACTTATAATAGGGCGCACTACGGCTTCTGCTTACAAATATGTGAGCTGTAAAGCCAGCAAGCTGCGAGTACACCGACCTGCTGGTCAATGAACTTAATCACGGGCGTATCCGCTCACACAATTGCCAAGGCAGAGGTGATGGCACTAGGTTGGACGTTCTTAATGGCTTCCTGTATGTCGAGAAATGCAACTAGAGAGTAGTCACTTCAAGGGATTTTTTTAAACTTTAAGACCAGGAAGTTGACCTTCCATTGCTGTACTCATGTTGTAAGTGAACTAAAGGAGAGGGGCTTATAGTCTGCCTTTGGTAGGTGTCTATTACTACGTTTATACACACAAAATTTTTTGTAAATAATGCCCTTCAAAGTATGCCTCATGTCATTTTATAATTATCAATACGCAGACATTGTAGTCAGATATAGCAGAATCATACATAATCCACACGGAATATTCACAAAAATTGTCGGACCATTGAAACGGCCGACTTCTTTAAACTCTAGCAACGAACCAACAAATCTATATTTTTCAATCAGGAACAAGAAACTATGAATGAAGTGCACGAAACCGGTTCAAAAATCGCAAATACTGCGAAAAGGCTTATCAGAAATGTAAACAGTATGGAAAATATGGAACAGCACCACCAAACGGTTAGATGACTAACATTGATTCCCAATGCAAACGCCAGATATAACATCTTGTGGTTGATTCCCTGACAAGCGGACATAGTAGGGTCCATCAAGGTCCATATTATATTATTTTTCAAAACAACTTGATAGTGCCTAATCCAATACTTTCACGACTCATGGAGTTTGCTAACAAATATCGCTTTTGGAAAGGAGAATCCCGTTGAGAATCTCTTTTATATTCTCTCTGCTATAGATTTCAAGAATGACTGAGAGTTCGAGACACCTAGGAAACAATATGGACAACTAAAGCTATTACTATTTTAAATCAAAAATTAGCAATAAATATTTACTATGAGACTATTTAACACTCAGGAAAAAACGATCGGGATAGTTCTAGACCGATCGGGATAGTTCCAGACCGATCGGGATAGAATTTATGCCGTTTTGTACTTGAAATTTTAAGTACACTCAAAAAAAAACTCAATCCATACGGGATCAAATCAATCCCAAGCGGAAATGAAAACAACGTAGTCCCGGATATGCTTGAGTCGATCAGAAGAAGGATTGAGTTGATCCGACTTGTTTGATGCCAGGAAAGATTACAATTATACCGGGGTAATCCTTTTAAAGGATTGAACTAGCAAAAAAATTTAGAAAAAAAAATTTTTTAGTCCCACCACAGCTGTATAATTTTTGGTAGGTTTTACTTTTTGAATTGAGGAAGGACAGACAACTCTTTTAAATTTCCTCCGCCAGGCCACATGTCATAGCACATCCTTATCAACTTTAAACTTGGTTTATTTAAGACTTCTGAAAAAAACAAATAAATTTAAAAATTGTTGTGCTCAACTGGGATTCGAACCCACGACCATGCGTACACTCTGAACATGAATGGAATGGCATTTCATCGCACACCACCAACTTCATCGGTTGTTGCTGCTTGTCTAAAATGCTACTTATATTTCTTCGCTCTCGTTCTCCAATTAATGGACATGTGATCTCAAAAGGGATTGTGTGTGATGTGATCCAAAAGTAAGCACATTTGGAATGATTCAAGTCTAAAAGACATGGGTCCATCCTTATACAGGATTGAATTGTGTAGAATATCCTGGAAGTCGGGATTGAATTTTCAAGCTCATGGCGGGCTTACTCCAAGACTTTAAAAAAAATATCTCGACTTTTTTTTCTGTGTATGTTTTGTTTTTGAATGTACTTAAATTAAGTACGAAACATACTAGAATAGAAAAAGGACTGTTCAAATTATTCAAATGAGAACAAACGTTCTTGAATCAAGTACATTTCATACTTACAGTTAGCCTAATATGTTAAGAAAAGATCGTACTTAGTTCAAGTACAAAATTTCTTGGATTAGGTACAGAATATACTTATTATGCAAGCTCCAAAAAGTTTGCTACGTAAACTGCGAATTATTTTACGTTGAATCTGTATTTGAAATTCCCTCCTGGTTCTAACACTTTGGTAATAGAGTGTGGGTAGATTTCCGACCTACAGTATAAACATCTTGGTCTTTGGTTAATTCATTTCCTTTGGATTTGTATATTATATAGAGACCTTTATAGGCTTAGACCAAGAACATTTTGTACTAATTTTTTGAAGTATTATTTTGCTTCAATCATGGTTTGTGGTTGACTTTTGAATTATTAGACTTCGATGAAGAAACTTTTTGGACTTGTTTTGAGAGTAAGTCGGGCTGTACTTCAGACCTTTGGGATTGAAAAAATCGTACTTTAAATAAGAATTTTGTTTTTGATTCAAGTATTTTCGTACTTACCGTACTATTGACACCGTTCGTGCTTGATTCAAGTACAAATTTCTTGGTTTTTTTCTTAATTGTGTAGTTACTTCACAGCTGGCGCCAATAGCTGGTGAAGGTGACCGGGTGTGTAAAAGCTATTTTCTGAAGAACGAAAAAAATTTTTATTATTTGTTGGGAGGTGGAATTGAGCCCAAGGCTCCGGCACAGCAGGCAAAACACTAACCGCTGCACCACCCTAAAAACTAATGCACATTAACATCTTTAAATGATGTATATTAGCACTTAGCGATTTCAATCTAAGAATTCGTGGAAGATATATTTAAAAGAATTGAGTATTCCGTGATTTATTTTGATATTTTTTATATCAGAGCTTTTTTTTCTCTTTTTATTATCAATAAGTACTTAATATCATGAAACAATGATATGTATCTTGACTAAATATGCTATATTTTGTGAAATTATCAATGCTTGCTTCATTTCTTTAAACAAACCGAGAGAATCCTTCCTTATTTTGATAAAAAATCGATTCGATTCTCAAAATCATTTACCCACACAAAAATTTAATAGAAATTTACGACAAAAATAATAACAACTAACAAGCAATCATGCTAAACGTTGCTTTTGTCGCTTTTGCGGTTAGGTGTCTCTGTTTAGCTGTCACACAAATGGAATTTATGTTCAACTGCGGTTCAGACAATGCTTGTGGTTGTGCAACGGCAGCAGGCACAAAACCATGGCATAACCTTCTTCAACGGCATTGATTAAAACTTGCTATTTAAATATTTATGGATTATAAGGATGTAGAACAACATTGGCATTAGCTAAGTCCATCGATGGATGGAAACATATGAATGTATGTGAATCCATTTGTTTTAATGACTTTGCATTTAATGTTAGCTTGTTATTAGAAATGTTTGTATATTTGATGCATGAGCACTAATTTAGTTGCAGATTTGATTAATTTAATTTTGGTAAAATTCATGGGATTTTTTTGGGTCCTGCCAACCTTATTCCTGGTCGTTTGCAGCTTTTAATGGTATGCACATTCAAAACGCCGCCATCGTTAATTTCTGGTTAACAAAAGGGTGTAAGAAATTAATCCCCGAAAAATGGTTCTTTTTGATCGAGGCATTGAGCATTTAAAATATGTTAGGGTAACAGTTGTTGTTTTGAATTAACAAAGAAAAATCGGTTTGAGTTCTACTACTAAGAATATAAGCTTTTTAAAATAGTAGTAGGAGTCTATATAGCCGCAATCAAAGCTATTCTTAGACCTCGTAAGAAGCTCTCTGCCTTAGTAGATAGCTTTCTTTGAAGGTGAGCTTTCACTCAAAGCAAGGTGGTCTTGGACTCAGATCATGCCATAATGCAGTTAGGTGCTGGCGCCACCCACGCACTGGTTATGTCTAGCTGCAAGAAGGAAAGAGACCATACGCATGCGTAAGCGTAAGCTTTTTATAAAAGCTTGCACTGCGTGGATGGGTTAATTAACCCAGACACGATCTCCCACAAATCAGCGCTATTGAGTCCGCAACGAGTTCAGGTGTATGTACCTTCCTTTTGCGTATTGGAATACATTAAATATATTCTTTTTTTTGCTAACCTTGGCTTCGGGTGAACAAAATAGCCGAATTAACAAAGATACCCAGTGGGGTCCTGTTTCTGGCTGGAATCGACGCTCCTAGTGAATTTATAAGTGAAAATTCAAATAAGAGGTACGAAAGAATTGGAGAAACGGAAAATTTCGTAGTGGTAATCTTTTTATATTATATTTTATAGTACCAAAATCTGGAAAGCACAAGTAAAGTGCGGTTAAAGCGGAATACAAATAACCCTTTCCCTTCTGGTTCCGACCGAAGGAAAGAAAGAAGATTTTATTTGGTTCTTCTGCGGCTAGAACCGGCGCACGTGTCGCGAAGTGTCTCGGAGCTTTCCAGATTACGTAACACCTAAACCTAACCTCAGATTAGAAAGGCGAAAGAAGGAAGACCGCCATCAAAAGAGATCGACTACATCATGCAGCTTAATTAAATGTTCCCACTCACGCGATAGTGTACAATATGCAAAGCGCGGCCGATGCTTAACAATTCAGAGATTTAGTTTTATTTGAAGTTGCTACTAAGTCATCAACAGGTGTCTTAACCTTTGGTTCGTCCGCCAGGCTTAAATTTTAGAAGTCACCAATATTGTGGAGCTCAGTGCCCAAGCTGCATTTGAAGTCGGCGAAGCCCCATCTAAAACGTAGAGAATATTTCGTTCAGAGAGAGCTCAACAGCTGATGTTAAAATTTCAAGTTCACGGTTAACGCACTGCTAACCATGCCTTCTTGGTCTCTCTCTGCTAATCGTCATTGTCCCAAAACCTATTGATAGCAGTGCTTCTCAAACTGTGTTTGGTTATGCTCAATAGAATCGAGTGGAGTTAGTTTTATTTATCAAAGAATGCAAAAATGAAGTTGTTATATTTTGAATCTCTATCAATATAATTAGAACTAAGTTAGTTAGTATCAGAAATTTAATTGTTAAGCTTTCATCGGACTTGTGTTGGTAAGATATGAATGAAAATATGAAGTTTTAATCTTAAATTTTGTTGGCATGTATATACTTATGATTATTTTTGGTCCCTACAGTTACCAGCACATCGTCATCATTGAGCTCAAAGATAACGGAGTGAGTAATGGGTTATGAACAATGTTAAGGTATTTTTCTTAAATGGTACATACATGTCAATCTTATAAATTTTATACACTCAGAAAATTATTTTTCTATATTTAAGAAAATCGCCCTAAAATCGAAATCGCCCTTAAATTTAGAAAAATTTCTATATTTAAGAAAAAAATTTCTGAATTTTTAGAAAAGTTGCCCTTAAAATGAATTTTTTAGATAAAACTTTCTAAAAATTAGAAAAATATATTTTTTCTAAATTTTAGGGTGAGTTTGCTTTATTGCCTTTTCTGATTTTTAGGGTAATTTCGCCTTTGACTTTAGAAAAAATTTGTTACAAATTTAGGGAACTTTTTAAATCCTTCCCTTTCTAAAAATGTTTGCGAAATTGCATTTCGCTATGCTGTAGTTCGGTTTTAACGAAGAAGCCGTCTTTGTGATGGCATTTGTTTATACACACCAATGTCCATTCGCAAACACTGAAGAATGTAGATGTATTGAGCAAGTTTTTGTTTTGTCTTGAGATGCGTTTCACCATGTAGTAATCGATTAAAGAATTGTATAAAATATAGTCAATGTTTAAACACCTGAAATATAAAAAAAAAAACCATTAAATAAGAAAAAAAAAAGAATGGTCCCTACGGGGGGACTTGATTCCAGTCCCCGACATTTTCTAAGCTAATGTCTTATCCACTCGACCACAACCCTTGCTTATAATTGATTGGCAAAAGTGAGTACTTAAGCGCCCAATACGGCACACAAATTTACAGGTACGATTTTAACGCAAGGTATTGCTAAACAAAATTAAAAAAAACATTAAAAACGAACATAAAAAAAAAAAACATAAAAATAAGAAGAAAAAGTTTGCTCCTTCTGGGACTTGATCCCAGGCCTCACGTTGCTAAGCGAATGTCATGTCAACTAGACCAACTGCGTACATTCTTAACTACGCTTATGACGCAACGTCTTGCTTAAGGCTAATAGTCGAGTGGGCTAAGACGTCGGCCGTGTGTTCAGTATTTGTGAGTGGTCCCGAGATCAAGTCCCAGTAAAGAGTAAGTGAAAAAAAATAATTGTTAATGCTTATTTCAAAATTAATTTATAGCTTAAAAAGAAAGTGGGTTGGTGAAGAGGTGAAGTTAGAGGGTGGATCCAACAACAACCAACGCGGGGGTTGGTCTGTGGTCGGTCGTCCTCTTTCCACAATTTTTTTTTTTTTAGTCTTTTACTGCCAGCTGCTTCCTCCTCATGCCAGCGCTGCCATAATCGCTTGGAAATTTTAAATCGACTTAACAGATGAAATTGTAGAAGGGTTTTTTAGACAAATTGCCCCGAAATCTAGAACACAGTTTCTATTTTTTAGAAAAGCATTTTCTTAAATTTTTAGGGTGAGTCGCCTTTAGCCCTTTTTTTAGGGCGATTTTCTAAATATTAGGGCGAAAATGGCACTTTTTAGGGCGAGTTGTTTTTTGAGTGTATATATCCTAAATAAGAGGTTTATCAGCATCTTACCAATATCCGTCTCTTTCGCTCTTTATTAACCTTACCGTTAAAAAACCATATACATATATTACATCTGGTTGTAGTTTTATCTAAACCTATCTAAATATTTTCCCTTATTATTGTTAAACAAAGACATGGTCTCAAAAATGACCACTCTTGGTTGTATTACCTAGGTAGGGTGGGTCGAGAAAAGGGAAAATACAACATCTTAATTCCCTATGTCTGATAGACTCTTGTAGTGACGGTGTATCGGTACATTAATATGAAGACTTTAATGACATTAATTTGATTAGTAGGTCCTTTCCGACATAGTAGAAAAAGTGCACCTAAAAATCATTATGAGTGTGTGTGTATGGCATGATAGGAAGAGTAGGAAGAACCCCGACAATCCGGCGAGCTAGCTAAGAGCAAAGCTAGAGAAGCACAACTCGAAATTCCGCCATAGTGTGTTATACTTAGACGTTTTCTCTTAGTACCTGTCAATAACATCTATTGTAGTACAGGAAAAATAAATAAACACCCACACCTTGCACATTACACAGTATGGTCCATCAAGAGTCGAAATTTGAGTAAAAATTTTCCATTCCTCACTTCCATCTACTGTCAAGAACAAAGCGCCAAGCTGATAAGCTGTTAATATGACGAATATCCAGAATCATTATTTCACACAATATATTTTTAATTTATACTTCACTTAACAAAACTCATAATCTATCACAAAAAATGGTCCAAAACTGTCGCTTACATTGCATTAAAATCTCTTGGTTGGAATTTTGTATTTGTATTTCCAGTTTGGCCTGCCCTTGAATGCATCATAAATCTGTAGAGGGGAGCAAATTTGGGCCAATGGTCATCATAATTTTAATTTAATTTGTGTTCATTACAGCATAAATTATGCAGGGATATTAATGTTTAGTTGTGCGCAACAAATGTACTGAGCCATGTCGCATATCAATTAAAGTGCATTTTCCAGTTGCTTTTTTTTTTTTTGATGATTTTCGATATTTATCGCTTAGCCTGGATGGGGCTGAGTCAAATTTATAGGGAATTGTTGTGCTTTGTCCTTGGTATTGCAATATTTATTGCACACGGCGTATACGTAATATCGAATTTTCTAGCAGTTATTGTTCGTCCTTTTATGGGAGTCCGAGTGTGTTTCTGTGTGTGCGACATTTGTTTTCATTTACAAGTATTTCACTTACAATTTATTTGCCATACACATTTTTATGGCTCGCCTTGACTTTCTCTCTCTCTCTCTGTGTTCTCGGTTCTTGGCTTTTTAAATTATGTATTTTGCGAGGACTAAAATTAAAATTTATTTCCTTGCTGGCTGCTTCATTGTAGTTTACTCCATAAAAAAGAAGGTCAAGCATATACTTTGCATATAACAAAGTATGGCATGGTTGACTGCTTTAGGCCCAAATGCCAATTTAATTGCCAATTCAACTGCATTGTGCCCGAGAACTTTACCTCTTTCTTAATGGGCCTGCAAAAGTTTTAATTTCATGGAGTTTTCTACAGGCAACAGTTTGGCGGACAATAAAAAATTAGGCATGTTATGAATTTAAAGTTAGTTTATTATCATATATCGATAGTACACTGTATTAAATGTACCCTAAACAATAACACTTTGTTGTTGTATAAACATAACACAAAAAGGCAACGACACTTTGTCGCTGCATAAACATATTCGGACATACTCTTTCAAGTAATCTTCAAGCGCACCGAAATATGATCCTACAAGAATTAGGCAGCGTGTGCATGTGTCCCATGCATTGACCGCTTAAGTATATATGTGCATAACACACTCTGCCCGCAGCGACGTATCCGTCGTTCACCTTTATATATTCGTTTTATATGTTTTATATACGCTTTTATATTTAAACGGCTGCGCTGCCATCCAAAGCAGCGTACAGCCTTCTTGTTAGCTTACGATTTGTTTAAGTCCATGTTGTAAAATCATGATTGAAAATAAAGCAATGGGAGCGATAACAACAGTCGCTCCGATCTAAACACACAAAGTGCCAACATTTACTATGCTCAACATTACATGGCGACCGTGAACATCGATGGACAAATAGACGATTAAAGAAGACCTCGATCGAACTTAGTCAAAACAGCGGACCTGGACATCGAGGGAGATGAATAAAGGATCCTCATACGACAATAAATAAACGCAGTAAGTAGAGTGGAATGTGTAAAAGAGGTGGCGTGGTGAAGCGGTTAAAAGCCAGAAAGGCTAAACTGTTAAAACTGCTAAACAATGGTGACAGCATAAGCTGGAACAATTCGGTAAAACTGCATGCCGAAATTGAGTTTATAAAAAAACCAACTAATTGCCCGCAAAAATTCACCACCAGCCACAATCACATCCACCTACTCTGCTATACATAATATATCAAAAAACAAAGTAATACAAACTCCACCACCAACTAAGGAAATACCGAAGCTGAGGAAGTCTTGTCCAAACGACTGCGAGGGACCATTGGGCTCCCAATTTTGTGAATACACCTGTGCAGCCAGCACCGGTCCCGTTTGGCGTTCCAAGCCAGACCAGGAAAAAGAGAGCCGACAACTAAATACACCTGTGCAGCCAGCACCGGTCCCGTTTGGCGTTCCAAGCCAGACCAGGAAAAAGTGAGCCGACATCGCTACCAAGGGCGAACCACGAAAAATTTTTTTATATATAATTACAATATTTGCACTACGATGCATAATATATTAAGAATAACTTTGTAAAATTGAGCAATATAACAGTTGCCCGATTAGAGTATGGCCTGAAAACCATACGCAAAAATAGGCAGGCAATAATGTAAATATATAAAAATATAAATATAAATTTTCTTTGAAAATTAACTAAAAATATATACGTACATGAATATATAAAAGTAAAAAAAAAAAAAAAATTTTGTTATAAAATTAATGTCAATAGAAACAAATAGAATAAGTAAATTTGACGAAACATTTAAAATTGTGACAAAATGGGCATAGTAGATGTAAAATCGGTAGACTCGACAGCAAACGTAATAAATAAAGTCGAAGTCACTAACACCGACATGAAAGTAATAACAATACTTATTGCCATCATTTTCGTAATAATAATAGGACATCTATTATATAAATTGTATACACTACATAATAGATGCATTAAAAAACGCTATCAAAGTCAGGCAAATGACCTAGACAAAATTTAAAACAAAATTATATTTAACAATAACAAGATTGAAAATAAATTTGGATAATGAATAACACCAAAGAAGTAATAGCAGAAGTCCTGATAAGAGATGCTGATTTCATAACTAGAATTCAACAATTGGTCTCAACGACCCCAATAAATATATCAGAACTAGAAAACAGATATATGAATACGTTGGGTTAGATTTTTCACCACTAATACATTGCACAAGAACCCAAAAAAGGAATCGTATTGACCACCATTCCCGGTATTCAGGTTAGATCGGTAATAAGAGAACATTCAATAATAGGCAGAATAGTAGATTTTGTAATATTCATAAAATAAAAATAAAAAAAATAATTTCCTTATAAATTTTAAAAATAGTTTATTTGTTTTCTAAAAAAGAAAAAAAATCTTTGTGTTTTGTGTTTTTAAAATAATTATTTTAATTCTTTATATGGATATGTAAAAAAATTAATCATAGTTATTTTTTTGGATTTAATTGGATTAGTTAATTCATTCAATAAAACAAAAATAATTATAATATTTCCAATTACAATGAAATAAAGAATAGTATTAATACAATTATTAAATCAAACAATACAATTTTTTATTTTATTTTTTTTTTATTAATTTATAAAAAAAAAATAAAAAATAATTTTTTTTTGTATTGGGTTGCCCAAAAAGTAATTGCGGATTTTTCAAAAGAAAGTAAATGCATTTTTAATCAAACTTAGAATGAACTTTAATCAAATATATAATTTCCATTTTGTTCGATAACCTTTTGCCATCTTCCCGGCAAATTTTGTATTCCACGCTCATAGAACTTCTGGCCTTTATCTGCAAAAAACTGAACCAAGTGCGATTTTATAGCCTCATCATTGCCGAAAGTTTTACCATTTAAGGAGTTCTGCAAAGATCGAAATAAATGGTAGTCTGATGGTGCAAGGTCAGGGCTATATGGTGGATGCATCAAAACTTCCCAGCCAAGCTGTCCCAGTTTTTGCCGGGTCATCAAAGATGTGTGTGGTCTGGCGTTGTCATGATGGAAAATGACACCTTTACGATTGATCAATTCTGGCCGTTTCTCGTTGATGGCTGCATTCAATTTGTCCAGTTGTTGACAGTAAACATCCGAATTAATCGTTTGGTTCCTTGGAAGCAGCTCAAAATATACCACACCCTTCCAATCCCACCAAACAGACAGCATAACCTTCTTTTGGTGGATATCAGCCTTTGAAGTGGTTTGAGCTGGTTCACCATGCTTGGACCATGATCGTTTTCGATTAACGTTATTGTAAACAATCCATTTTTCATCTCCAGTTATGATTCGCTTTAAAAATGGATCGAATTCATTGCGTTTAAGATGCATATCACAAACGTTGATTCGGTTTGTTAAATGAATTTCTTTCAATTCATGTGGTACCCAAATATCAAGCTTTTTCACCAGTCCAAGACTTTGTATGTGATAATGAACGGTTGATTTTGGTATATTTAACTTCTCTCCTATCTCACGCTCAGTTACATGACGATCCAATTCGATTAATGCTTTGATTTGGTCATCATCAACTTCATTTGGCCGACCTGAACGTGGCTCATCTTTAAGTGAAAAATCTCCAGAACGGAATTTGCGAAACCAATTTTGACACTGTCTTTCTTTTAAGGCTTTATCACCATACACATCACGTAACTTTTTAGCAACTCTCTCTGCGCTTTTTCCTTTACGGAAATAATAAAGTAAAATATGACGAAAATGCTCTTTTGTGGACTCCATATTAAAAAGGGCGCCAATCACACAAATGTAAACAAAATTACGCGCACTTTTTTTTCTAAAGCAAGCTAATAGTGACAGCTAATAACTGACAAAAGAAAGAATGCAATTACAGAGTCACAAGCAGTTAAAAAAAATTATAAACGCCGACTATATGAAAAATCCGCAATTACTTTTTGGGCACCAACCTAAATTGTCAGACCCAGAATCCTCGGATATTGAAAAAATCACAAGCGTAATAGAACAAAAAATTTACTGCAATGACAGACGATTCAGCTGCCCAAAGGGCATATATAAAAGACATTTCAAATGCTATTCCAGAATTTAATGGACAAAAGCTACATCTTCAAAGATTTGTAACCGCTTTGAAGTTAGTGAACTTGACAAAAGGTACATTCGAAGAGTTAGCCGTTGAAGTTATAAAATCGAAAATAATAGGGTCCACCCTATATAAAGTTCAAAACGAGACCACTATTAACGCAATTATACAAAAATTGCAAGACACTATAGTCGGTGAAACGTCCGACGTAGTAAAGGCAAAATTGGCAAAAACTAGCCAAAAGGGCAAAACTGCAGAAAAGTTTACGACAGAAATCGATCATTTGCAGGAGGCTATTGGAAGCATCGTATATCGATGAGGGTTTATCAGCTGAACACGCTGATAAATTCAGTACAAAAGAAGCCATCGCTACAATGGTTAAAAATTGTGAACACGGAAAACTCAAAACAATACTTGAGGCTGGAAATTTCACAACAATGAACGAAGCCATCACGAAGTACTTACAATGTAGTACTGAAATGACAGGCAGTCACAATACAATACTGTACACCCGTGGAGGACAAAATTATCGAGGTAATAATTATCGAGGTAATTCTCGCGGAAGAGGCAATGGTCGCGGTTATTATAATAATAATAATTATAATAATAATTATAATCGCAACAACGGCCAGAATTATAACCCAATAACAATTACAGAGGAAACAATAGAGGTAACGATAGAGGAAACAATAGAGGAAGTCACAGAGGAAATAACCACCAAAATGGAGGTTACAACCCTTATAATAATAATACCAATAACAACAACAATGTTAGGATAGCCCAAAACGTTCCGGGAAACTCCCAACATCCTTTAGGTACTCAGCAGTAGGAAACAGTAAAATTCACACCATCAATCTCAGCCGAAACATATTCGTAACTTTTATAAATGTAGCAACGGGAGGAAAAGAACTAGCCAGCAAGATCCCAAGTTGTCCGAAAAATCGAAATAATCTCAGCAGAAGACAGTGTATTTATTCCGAACCAGGAAATTCAGCAGGGTATTTACATAGCAAATACCATAGCAACAGTCAAAATGCATTCATAAGACTACTAAATACAACAAATACAGATCAGTTAGTTAGCGTAAACCACTTAAAATATGAATCACTTTCAAACTACGATGTAGTTAAAACAGACTTAGGAAACAGAGAAAAAACTGTATTAACCCAACTTTCGAAAAATTTCCCGCCACAATTTCATAAACAACTAAAAAACACTATGCACCCATATAGCGATGTATTCGGACTAGAAACCGAATCGATAACTACAAATAATTTTTTATAAACAAAAACTGAGATTGAAGGATGATGAACCAACATACATAAAAAACTACAGAAGTCCTCACAGTCAAAAGACGAAATTCAAGAACAAGTCCAAAAACTCATTAATGACAAAATAGTCGAACCATCTATTGTTACATAATAGCCCACTTTTATTAGTACCAAAAAGTCACTTCCAAATTCCGAAAAGAAAAAATGGCGATTGTAATTGACTATCGTCAGATTAATAAAAAACTGTTATCCGATAAATTTCCACTCCTAGAATTGATGACATTTTAGATCAACTAGGAAGAGCAAAATATTTTTCATGCCTTGACTTAATGTCAAGTTTTCATCAAATTGAACTCTGAAAAAAAGTTCAAGAGATATCATCTTTTTCAACAAGCAATGGTTCATATCGCTTCACACGATTACCATTCGGCTTAAAAATAGCGCCAAATTCCTTTCAGAGAATGATGACTGTAGCTTTCTCTGGACTAGAACCTTCGCAAGCATTTCTTTATATGGATGACTTAATAGTCATTGGTTGTTCCGAAAAAAAATATGCTCAAAAACTTAACTGATGTTTTTTGAGAAATGTAGGCAACATAACCTAAAGTTACATCCCGAAAAATGTTCATTTTTTATGCATGAAGTCACTTTCAAGGACATAAATGCACAGGCAAAGGAATCTTGCCCGACGACAAAAAATACGACGTCATTCGAAATTATCCAGTCCCACATGATGCAGACAGCGCTAGAAGATTTGTTGCATTTTGTAATTATTACAGACGGTTTATAAGAAATTTTGCCGACTATTCTCGTCACATAACAAGATTATGTAAGAAAGATGTAAAATTCGAATGGACAACTGAATGCCAAAACGCCTTCGAACATCTAAAATCGGCACTAATGAACCCAACTCTTTTACAATATCCAGATTTCAGCAAAGAATTTTGCATAATTACAGATCTGCTAGTAAGCAAGCATGTGGAGCAGTCCTAACTCAAAACAAAAATGGACTCCAGCTTCCAATTGCATACGCATCAAGATCTTTTAAAAAAGGCGAAAGCAAACAAAGTACAACAGAACAAGAACTATCAGCTATTCATTGGGCAATAACACATTTCAGGCCATATATTTATGGTAGACACTTCACCGTCAAAACAGATCACAGAGCACTTACCTACCTATTTTCAATGGTAAACCCTAGTTCCAAACTAACACGCATGAGACTTGAATTAGAGGAATATAATTTTACAGTAGAGTATCTAAAGGGCAAAGATAATTATGTAGCCGATGCGCTATCAAGAATTACTATCACGGACTTGAAAAATATTCAAACAAATAATAAAATTCTGAAAGTCACTACCAGAAACCAAAGTAAACAGAAAAACTCCTGCGCAGGAAAAGAACAAGTAGATTTGCATAAGCAAACTCAAAATAAAGCTTCTCAGCCCAACGTATACGAAGTCATTGTAAATGATGAGGTACGAAAAGTAGTGACCTTGCGAATAACGGATTCACTATGTTTACTAAAACATGGGAAAAAAGTTATGGCAAGAATTGACGTTAGCGATATGTACACCAATGGAATTCTCGACTTAGGTCAGTTCTTCCAAAGGCTTGAAAAAGCCGGTATACTAAATATAAGCCAACTCAAAATGGCACCGATCGAAAAGATCTTTGATACAATCTCAATAGAATCTTTCAAAATAATGGGCAATAAAACATTACAATCTCTAAGAGTAGCGCTACTCAAGCCGGTGACACTATTATCAAATAATAAAAAAGAGAAAGAAGCAATACTGTTTACATTCCATGACGATCCAATACAAGGAGGTCATACAGGCATAGCTAGAACATCAGCTAAAATAAAAGGTATTATTATTGGAAATCCATGACAAGAGATATAACAAACTATATAAGAAAATGTCCTAAATGCCAAATGTCAAAAACGACTAAACATACAAAGACTCCATTAACTATAACTGAAACGCCACAAATGGCTTTCGACAGGGTAATTGTGGACACGATCGGTCCACTTCCCAAATCTGAACAAGGAAACGAATATGCAGTAACCCTAATCTGCGATTTAACAAAATACCTAGTAGCAATACCCATTAAAAACAAAAGTGCAAATACAGTAGCAAAAGCTATATTCGAAGATTTTATTCTAAAGTACGGTCCAATGAAGACGTTCATTACGGACATGGGAACAGAATATAAAATTCAATAATAGAAGATTTATGCAAAAATTTGAACATTAAAAACATAACTTCTACCGCACATCATCACCAGACTGTAGGAACCGTGGAGCGAAGCCACAGAACACTTAATGAATTCATTCGATCATACATCTCAGTTGACAAAACAGATTGGGATGTATGGCTCCAATACTTCGTATATTGTTTTAACACAACCCCCTCTATGGCGCATGACTATTGTCCATATGAGTTAGTTTTTGGTAAAACTTCAAATTTGCCTAAACACTTTAATAGTATAAATAAGATAAAACCACTGTATAATATAGAAAACTATGCTAAAGAATCAAAATTCAGACTAGAACAAGCATTTAAGAGAACTAGGATTATGTTAGAATCCCACAAGCAAAAACAGAAAATAAACTACGACAAAAATACAAAAAATCTTGAGTTAAAAATAGGAGATCAGGTTTTATTAAAAAATGAAACAGGACATAAGCTAGATTTTAAATATACTGGACCATATAAGGTAGAACATCTAGGAGATAGAGATAACATAACTGTATCAGATAATAAAAATAAAAAACAAATAGTACATAAAGATAGGTTAAAATTGTTTAATTCATAAAAAAAAAAAAAAAGTAAAATAAAAAATTAATTATAGTACAATGTATGCAAATATATATATATATATATATATATATATATATATATATTTAAAAAAAAAAAATATAATAAAAATAATATTTTAAAATACATTATAAATACATTACAATTATAAAAAATCAAAAAAAAAAATCTATATAAAATAAATTTAAGTAAAATAACTTCACTAGTAGTAGTAGTAGTAGTAGTAGTATTATTTATTTTCTATTTTTTTTTTTTTTTTTTTATATAAAGAGATGACTATTTAATAAAAAACTTATTCTGAAGTATAACAATTTAACAAAAAAAAAAGAAGTTTAATAGATAATAAAATAAGGGCTGTGGCATTTAGCCGTTAGCCTAGCAAATGTGACTAAGCTTTCCTGATTTCCAGATCACGTGTCACCGTAGTCCATAAAGAAGCTTCGGCGATATTGGAGGCTCTCCCGCAAGTAGGTAGTAAGGGAGCGCCAATTGCTTCCGTTGAGCAGAGCGTGTGATTCCTGGCGCGACAGTGCTGATTTTCCCAAGTGCAGAACCCTAAGTTCTTTCAGTATGGGGCAGCGGGCAAGAAAGTGTTCAGTGTCCTCTCTCTCTCCGGTATTGCAGAGTGTGCATTGGCTGGGCGTGGTACTATACGGGGTGTAGTTTAGGTTCATTAGTTCTGTTCTCGCTCGGAAAATAACGGATATGGCTGCTGCTTCGATGTCATCTTGGAAGTAGTTCCTAGTCGAAAGGTTGTACTGCAGTTGGCTGTAGGTGATGCGGGACAGACTAGCTCTAGCTTCTGCTTCGAAACTGGCCCTCTCTCTGTTGTCAATACTTCGTAGCAGCTGACCTTGCCAAACGCTCCATGTGTTGTAATCGCTCAGATTGCATTCGATGTTGTGTTCCAGTGCCATGGACTCCCAAGTGCGGAAAAACTGCGTTTTGGTCTCTAGCAGAAACGTTGTAACAATTCTTGGAAGACGAGTGGGGGGCATTCGCATGGTCTTGGTAACGTAGTCGAAATGAATTTGCATTGTATACTGTGACATGGTGGGGAGTCCGGTTTCTAAGTGTATTGCATAGTTGGGGGAGTACTGAGGTAGGCGGAACACTCGTTTGACAAAGAATCGAAGAAGCTTTTCTACGTCTTCAAATTGATCAACGCCCCACACTTGAGCAGAATAGCACATAATTGCTCTTGCAGTGGCTAAAAATAGGGCATATTTGGTGCTGTGGCTAACGTTCCTTTTCCTAAGCAGCTCTTTCCAAGTCGAATTTATTGCAATTTTGGAGTCGCTAAGTTTTTGTTTCAGGTGCTTATGAAACGTCATGCGTGGGGTAAGAATCACTCCCAGGTATCGATATTCGCTGACCACTTCAAGATTCGTTCCGTTTATTTTCCATGCATCTGCTATAGCTCTGCGGCCTCTACTATCTCGAATTACCATAACTTTTGATTTTGCGCAGTTTACTTGTAGGCTCCACTTTTGGCAGTATTCAAATAAGGCGTCTATCATTTGTTGCATTGCTGTAGGGCTCTCAGCTAGTAGTACCATGTCGTCGGCGTACATTAACACTTTTATGTGCTCTGATCCCAAGTAAACGCCCCCTGGCAGACATGACGTTATGTCATCTACATACAACGCGAAAAGAAGGGGGCTCAGAAGACATCCCTGTTTTACTCCCATGTTGGACTCAAACCATTCTGATAGGTTATTGCCGTCCCACACTGCTGTCTTGTTGAAGTAATATAGGCTTCGTATCATTTTTATCATCTTTGTTGAGACTCCAATATTGCTTAGTTTCAAATAGAGGCTTTGTCTGTCCACTGTGTCGAAAGCAGCTTTAAAGTCAACAAAGAAGATGTACATCTTTTTTCTCCTTTCCAGATAATGCTTAGCCAAGGCAGTGAGCGTAAATATGCTGTCCACGGTAGAATAACCTTCCCTAAATCCAGATTGATACTCGCTTAAAATGCCGTACGTGTTAACCCAGTTCTTCAGGCGGCGGAGCAGTATTGACACAAATATTTTCATAATCTCATTTAAAAATGAAATGCCCCTGTAGTTTTCTGGCAAGCTATCATTTCCTTTTTTAAAAATTGGAAATATTATGTTTTTCCTAAAGCTGTCTGGAGCATCTGCTGTCTCGAAGATTTTGTTGTATGCGGCTGCGAGGTGTGTTACGAAAAAAGGTGTAGCGTTTTGCAGGAACTCGGCTGGGACTCTGTCTTCTCCAGGTGCTTTTTTAGATTTACTGCGCTTTATTGCCCCTTCTACTTCGGAGATATCAATTTCGAGGTCCAATTCCAGTGATGTGGTATATGGCATGGCAAAACAGTGTTGTGTTAATGGAGCATCCGTGTAAAGTAGACCCCTAAAGTACGTCGCTAGTGTGTTTGCATCTACGCAGATCGGTCTCCTGGCTGTGGTTCCGTTTACTTGCCTCAAAAGTGTCCAAAGTGCCTTGCTGTCCTTTACTTGATTCAGAGTAATTTCCAGTTGCAAATGGTAATTTTGTTGCGTGCGCTTGCACAAAGTCTTATACTCCTTTTGTGCAACGTGGTAGGTTTCCTTGGCTGCTTGTGTGCCTGTTTTTTGCACCTGCCTGAGAAGGAACATGGTCTTCTGCCTTGCTTCTGCGCACTCATTTCCAAACCAAGGCTGATGCCTAACCTGAGCTTTGCTTGTACGGTACTGCATGAACTGGCCCGATTGAATAATGCAATCAGTTAGAGTTGCAATCGTTGTTGGGGTTTCTTGATCAATAGCCATGATCAGATTTTTATCTAGCTCCCTTGCATACCTCTTGGCGCACCTATCCTTCCACTTTAGCTTCGGTAATAGCTGTTCTTCTCTTTGCGCTTGTGTCATTGTGGAAGCTTCAATGCTCACTATTAGGGGCATGTGGTCGGAGTAGATCTCATTTTTAATGTGCATATCCGTTACAAAGTGATGCCAGGATCCGCTAATTAGGCAGTAATCGATAGTTGACGTTGCCTGTCCTCGTACAAATGTAAAGCTGCCTTCTGGATCGCTCCTTGACCTCCCATTTAAAATTGTTAGACTAAATGATTCGCACAACTCAATTATTTTTTTGCCATTTGCATCTATGTTTGGATCCTGTGCAGCTCTTGGAGTGGTAGCATATCGTGAATTTGTGAGTGTATCCTCCGTTATGACTTGCTCTTGCGCTATCCGGGCATTTAGATCTCCAACTATCATTGTGTTAGGCATATCTGCCAGAAGTAACAAATCGCTTAATTTCTGGTAATCGCACAGCCACTGATTGCAATTTAAATATGTTGGGATTATGTGGAGGAGCTCGTTCTCTAACGTGATTTCAATTACAGTTGTGCTAATAATTTTGTTGAATTTGCAGTTAAGGTTCTTCTTCAATTCTTTCCTAATTCCATACATCGTACCTCCGCTTGCTCTACCTCTAGTGTTTGTTCTTGTTGCTGGCTCCCAGTGAAGTAAGTGACTTTCAAAATATGGCTCGTAGATTTCAACAGATTTTTCCGAGAAAGTTTCAAATAATAAAAAGATGTCGTGAGATTTTATAAAACTAAGAAAATGTGAATGTATTAGCTTATTGGCCAAGCCAGCTATATTGTATGCTACTATCTTAAGGCTACATTTTATTTCGGGAGAATATGTTGGTTGGGATCTTTGAGGGTTCTTTAGTTTTGGCCGTTTTTTGGACCTTTTGCCTTGGAAAGTAGGAACTCATATTGAAGCCGATCAGAATCTAGACGGCTACCATACAATTCTTTTAAAGATTCTTCAAATGAGTGTCCTTTGCTTACAAGCTTCCTATTATTGTCGAAGTATATCCATTTGCCATTAATGTTTATTGTGTCGTCTTTGACAAATACTTTGTGGGAGTTGTTAACATCCCCAAGCTCCTTCTTTAGCTGCAACAGCGCAGATTTCATCTCCTGTCTCTCTATACTGAGGTCCTTATCAACATAGATAGAGCTGCCAGCCAGTTTTCGGGTGTTTTTTAATATTCCCTTAGCCATTTCGGATGTTTCCATTTCCACAAGTAATCCCACTTTGTTGTTGATTTCGAAAATTCTGCGCGTCTCCTTCACTTGGGCATTGTGCACCTGCATTTTCGATCGAAACATGGATTCTATGCCCTCCTTTGTAGCCATATCTTTTTTTAGACCCTTGACAATTAAATTTTTTTCTTTACTTTGGTCTACCAGCCTGCTTAGTTCTCTTCTGTCTCTGCTTCTGTCAGCTCTTAGCTGTGTTATTTCAGCTTTGAGTTCCATATTCTCCGATTCTAAATGTTCAATTTTCTGGGATACGCTTCCGAGCTGTAGCTTAATCTCCTCCATGTCTTCCTTGGTGGCCATTTTCTTGTTCAGACTGCTCATGTTTGCGTCCATTCTGTCTCCTACATTTTGGATGGCTGCCATAAGGTCTGCTAACACAAGATCAGCCCGCATCTCCGGCGATAACTCTGAGCGATTTCTCTTTATGCTATGCAAGCCGGTTGGGGTTACCGTGCTGTGGTTTGTCGCGCCTTTATTTGTCAATGCGGTCGGCGGCGGAGTTCTGAGCATGTGGGCCATTTGAAATTACGCGCTCTTATGTCAGCCTAAAAGTATACACCGTTTTTCAAGTGCGCCCACTAAAAGCTCAATTCAATAGTGCTTTCACGTAAACTTCGTAAGATTGAGACGTAAAGGGATTTCGCAGCTGTTGTGTCAGATCAGCTGATCAGCAGTTTATGTGTATGCTCCAGTGAAAGGAAATTTGTTGGTGTTCCTGTTTTCGCGGCTTTCCTCGACTTTCGCTCTCTCTCGATGACGAGAGGGGGTGGGGTAAAATTTGCAGACTCACTCTGTGCCAAAATAATGATTATTTGTTGAGGCGCGGCTCTGTCGGTCTGCTCCAGTATTCTCCTGTGCTAGGTAAGCCACTGATGCACCTGCTCGCTCCAACTTTAACCCAGTTTGTCCACAGGTTCTACAGGGAAAGCTGATTATTCTGGACCTTCACAGTAACACGTCCGTTCGATTGCACTCTCTTTACTGATAAGAGCTTCAGCTGCACTTGAGAGCATCAAGTTTGCTTCTTGTTGGTGTCTGGCTTAAAAATTTACTTCAATTTCATTTTTCTTTGGGTATTTTATGAAGCTTTTAACGTTTTAGATTACCGTGCACTTAAAAAATATTAAGGGCATTTTTACATTTTTCCACGAACATTTTTCTGATATAGCTTTCTCGGATTCTTCGACTGTTTTTGGACTTGTGGCCTATGTAAAGATCTTTATTTAGAATAGTTGCTGAAATTTCTGTTTTAGTTAAAGTCGAAGAAATTGACTCTTTTACCAAGTTATAAATGAGTCTAAGAAAACGCTCGATTTTGTGACACTTGTTTTTTACTACTGTTACCTTCAAGGAATGAAGAAAGCAAAAAAAAAACTATTTTGATATTGCCGGCCATATACATAGATTGTTGATAAACTTAAGTTGAATTTAGGCAATATTACTTTTACTGGTCCAAAATCCGCGTAATTTGCAAAATAATTATAAAAGAATTCATGAAAGCGTTGAATGTGTAGATCCAAAGATAAAAAAAAAAGAGGCGAAAGTTAAAGTCGGCTCTAACCGGACCGTTACTCATGAAAAAACATGTTAAACAGTGTTCCCGCGTACCTTAGTGTAAGGTAAAAGGTAAGGTAAAACTGGCTATACAGCTCCTCCACAGGGGCAAGCCAAGCGGCACAAAATCTTTTTGTGTGCTGTGCCTTAAATTTTTATCGCACAAGAGAAAGGGACTTAACGCACGGATCCGAACGGCAAAGTTTGAGAAAATTTGCTTTTTCATGGCTAGTTTCTTCCACAGCTGGCGCCAATAAGCTGGTGAAGGTGACCGTATGTGTAAAAGCTATTTTTCTAAAGAAAGAAAAAACTTTTATTATTAGATGTTCAGAGGCGGGATCGAACCCACGACCTCCCGCCCAGCAGTCCAGCACACTAACCACTGGGCCACAGACGGCCACCACGAAGATGTAATGGTTGGCAATTAAAGACGGGTAAATAGGAGACAATATTCTTAAGCATTGGTCCTCCATTATGTATATCGCGGTTCAGAAGTGTCATTATCATGACTATGTTATTATAATTTGTGGTATTGGAAAGCAGTTTCTTGAGTAATTAGCGGTCTTATTACCATGGAGAACCCTTAGCTTCGAATGGCACTTATGCATTGATCCTAGCATTTTTCACTCTATAGCAGTGGTGCACAAACACACACTATCAAGCTTTGCGATGGTGTGTGTAGCAGCGAAACACGAAGTAAACGTCATTATGTCAAACATGGGCTACAAACAAACAAATAAATGTGTGTGCGTGCTATTTATAGAGCACATGTATCTCTCTCTCTATGCGTGTGTCGGCTGCGACGCCGGCAGCATTTTGACTTCCTATCCCACGGGGTAAGAAAAAATTGTTTTGTGCACCACTGCTCTATAGGGAGTACAATTTGTTTGGAATTATTACTATTTTTGATCCTCTTTGGTATTTTTCCGCTATTTAATGATTTGTCGGTAACGGAAAGTGGTTTAAAACGATTCCTATATTTATCCTTCCATAATATTTATCGCGGTTCAGTATTGTCAAATTCATGCCAATGTTACTATGTGTGGCCATTTGTGGAATTGAAGAGAAGTTTCTTAAGTATTTAGCGGTCTTGTTACCATGGAGATCCGTATTATTTCGCGATTATAAAAGTCGACAGTCACGGTAAATAGGTTAAAATAACTCGCGAAATAACTTCCGAACCCTGAGCAACGCACGCCGGTTACCTCATAAGGAAAAATGTATTTCAAAACAGTTTTATGGCAAATCTTTTGGCCGTTTTTAAATCAACAGTATTTTTTATCACACATCTTCTGTTGTTGACCTTTTAGTAACCCTGGCCTACCAGGATAATATGTGTTCTGAAACATGGAGTTTCATATAATATAGGTTTTTGCATATTTTGCTTATTCTGCATATTTTGCATATTTTAAAAATAAATTTTTAATAAGTTTTAAAAAAATAAAAGATTTTCTTAATGATATTAAAAATTAGAACTAATATTTAGTTATACCACCTTTGGCATCAATGACAGCTTGCAGCCTGTCGGGTATTGATCTTACAAAAGTTTGTGCATATTCTTTGGTCAATTTGGACCAAATTTCCTCAGTTTCAGCAATAGCTTCTTCGCGTTTTCGATATTTATGAATGGTCCTCTTGTTCTTAACAAAAGCCCAAACGTTTTCAATGATATTCAGATCAGGGCTTTGTGGGGGCGAGGAAAGATCCGCCTGATTTAGGTCTTTCAAAAATTTGGTTGGTACCTACCCTACCCTTATGGCATGGAGCATTGCCCTGTTGTAGAATCCATTCATACGTTGAAAAAAGTCTGTTTCCTGATGGAAGAGCATGATCATTTATTATATGGAGGTATCCGTTTTGGTTTAGTGTCCCTACTATCGGTACCGTGTCTCCGAATCCATAATAGGAAAGGCATCCCCAGAACAGAACCACCAATCCTATTGATTGGCTGGGCTGCCAAATGCTTCTGATTTTTTTAAATGCATAAAATGCTTGCTATATGACTCCTGGAACTGAAATGCAGCCTCATCTGTCCATAAAACATTGAACCAGAAGTCAGGAGGCTTCTTGCTGTACTCCAACGCAAATGCAAGTCGTTTTGACTGGTTGGTTGGTGTGATGTCTATCACTTTACGGACAACATAGGCATTAAAATCAGCGTCATTTAGCCTGCGACGCAATGTAGCTTCACTAATTTTTTTGCCAATTATGTTTTTTGGCTCTGCGGCAATTTTAACGGGACTTGCAGTTGGATTATTTACTGCAACTCCTAGTAAGTGCCTGCATTGTCTTTGGTCGAACATAGGTTTTCGGCCTATCCTTTTTAGATTTTTTAAACTTCCAACTGTATCCTTCTTTTTACTAAATTATGCACCGTTTTCCGCGTTGATACAACTTACCTAATTCGACTGCAGAGGTACCGGTTTTAAACCTGGCAACAATTTCAGCCCGTCGCTCAACGGTTAACTCCTTAGTTTTTGGCATTGTAGTAATAATATGCATCAGTTAAATGATTAAATTAAATTATCTGTAAATTAATTAAGATAACTAGAACAAATAGAACCTGCACTTGTCACTGCAAACCAAATACTAATGACGAACATGCATTGTGTAAATACTTTTGACGCAAAGAAAACGTGTGTAAATACTTTTGACAACTAATGAGCATCTGTTCACATGCGCATAGCTTTGGCGTATGAACAGTTATTTTCTTAAATTTTCTTTTATTTAGCTCTACATTGATCAGACTTTGCAAAAACAACAACTCTTTTCATTTCACCTACCCCCCGTTCGAACCACAAGCCGCCGTTTGTGAAGCATGCACAAAAGTGTACCTTGTGTAAATACTTTTGACTAGGTCTGTACTCGCAGCAGCCCCCCCAAAAGTCTAAGTGCAGTGACAATTGTGTAACGCTGGTCTGTTCATGCAGACACCTAAAAAAATTCCCAAAAGACAAATCCAAAATAAATTTTTTTAAAAATATATAAAATTATAAAGAAATAATTATAAATAATAAAAAATATATATAAATAAATATAAAATTTCGCATCAAAGCGTACTCTAGCTTATATATCAAAATACAAGCTTTGTACATGTAAAACAATTTGGCAATTCGAATCCAACATACAAACATACATGGTGCAATTTTCAATATCATCAAAAAAAAATAGAAAGCTAACTTCGGCTCGACCGAAGTTTATATACCCTTGGAGCATGATATATTCCTGCCAGTTTTTTATATGGCAGCTATACGATATATTCATCCGATTTTGATCAAATCGTCTAAAATTGTGTTGAGACAGATAATATTTATAACTGAAACGTACAAAGACGCTACCATTGAAAACAAAAAAAATTTTCTCACTAAAACTATTTTTTCGACCGATCATTCCTATGGCAGCTATATGCTATAGTCATCCGATTTGGATCAGAATTGACAGAATTATGTGTTAGCATATCATATTGATCAGGAACGAGTTTGGGAGCGATAGCACTGAAAACAAAAAAGTTTTTCATACTAAAACTTTTTCTCAGATCTATTTTTTGTATGGCAGCTATACTATATAGTTGCCCGATTTGCATAAAACTTGCTGAAATTGTGTGAAAACATATAAAATTTATAAATACGTGGTTTGGTAGCGATAGCATTGAAAACAAAAAAGTTTTTCTAACTAAAACTACTTTTTCAACCGATCGTTCCTATGGCAGCTATATGCTATAGTCATCCGATCCGGCCGGTTCCGACAAATGTGCAGCGTATTTATACCAAAAGACTTCGTGCAAAGTTTGGTTACGATAGCTTTAAAACTGACGGAGGAGATAGCATAGAAACAGACGGACGGACAGACGGACAGACGGACGGACAGACGGACATGGCTATATCAACTCAGCTCGTCACGCTGATCAAGAATATATATACTTTATGTGGTCGGAGATGCTTCCTTCTGTGCGTTACAAACATCCGGACAATTTTAATATACCCTCTCCAAGGGTATAAAAATGTAAAACTCCTAGCAAAGCAAACAACAAAAACCATCATCGACTTTGGAGGCCTTCATACTCTATTACATGAGTGGGTAAGTGAGAAAACGAATTTTTATAACTGAACACTTCACCATGACCTATCCCAAAGAAGGATAGCATAATCAAAACAAAACATTTTTTTTTTTGTTTGTCTAGCCGTGCTTGCTATCATATCAGCTCAACTGATTTGCTAGATCACTGGATCTTTGCTTTCGTTTTAATCATAAATACATTTTTATACCCTTGGAGAGGGTATATTAAAATTGTCCGGATGTTTGTAACGCACAGAAGGAAGCAACTCCGACCACATAAAGTATATATATTCTTGATCAGCGTGACGAGCTGAGTTGATATAGCCATGTCCGTCTGTCCGTCCGTCTGTCCGTCCGTCCGTCTGTCCGTCTGTTTCTATGCTATCTCCTCCGTCAGTTTAAAAGCTATCGTAACCAAACTTTGCACGAAGTCTTTTGGTACAAATACGCTGCACATTTGTCGGAACCGGCCGGATCGGATGACTATAGCATATAGCTGCCATAGGAACGATCCGTTGAAAAAGTAGTTCTTGTGAGAAAAACTTTTTTGTTTTCAATGCTATCGCTCCCAACCCTCGTATTTATGAGTTCTTTATGCTTTCACATAATTTCAGCAATGGTAGCGTCTTTGTACGTTCCAGTTATAAATATTATCTGTCTCAACACAATTTTAGAGAGTTTGATCAAAATCGGATGAATATATCGTATAGCTGCGATACAAAAAACTGGCAGGCATATATGATGCTCCAAGGGTATATAAACTTCGGTCGAGCCGAAGTTAGCTTGCCTCTATTTTTTCCGTTAAACTATCTCATATGATTGCATATGCATAGTGCTGCTTAAAAGTATACGCACACGCACATTAAAAATGTTTCTTAATTGCCAAACTAAAATCTATCAAAACAAAATAATTAAAATCCATTTATAAAAATCATCGCATGCATTCACCACACATACACATCATTCACTCTAGAACTCTTAAGTAAATAAATATAGTAAAGAAAATCTCATTTTGTGGATGAACACACATAAGAAATGATTATGCACATTAGTCACTTACAGTAGACACTCGTACACTTATATCATCTTTATTTATATTTAACTCCTGCAACGGATTATATGTATCGTACATACAGTACACACCCAAAATAAAGTATATTTAAATTTTAATAATTTTTTTGAATAAACTTGTAAATTAATTATGGATTTCTAAAATATTTCTTATTTCTTTTTGAGGATGTTGTGGTAAATTAGGAAGGTGTAAACGCGTTTTAGGGATTTCCTACAAAAATGTCCGCTAACATGAAATCAAAGGTAGGGTGGGTGCAGAAGCGAAGCTACAGTACACCTTAGTAGCTTAAGCCAGTGTGGGCCTAAAAATCTTTTTTTTTTGGCTTTCTCTCTCGCTCGCTCTCTCATCTTTTTCCCTTTAATCTTTATCTTTTTCTTCTTCTATTTAAATTCGTGTCTTTTCTTTTAAAAGGCTTGATGGGATTCTTCTTTAATGAGTATGTGATGAATGCAATGCGCTGTTGGTTGCGGGTGCATCATCCGAGAAAAACTTTTTTTGTATGGAATGCGCCATATATACTTTATAGGGTCGGAAATGATTCCTTCTCCATGTTACATACTTTTGCACAAACTTAATATACTCTATGTACCTTGGGTACAGAGTATAAAAAGATTTCTCATTTAGCCATTTGTTTACTTAACTTTCTGATTGATTTCGTGGCTCATAACAAAATGAAAAATTAAAATTATTTAAGCACTTCTGTTGGTTGCCTGGCCTAGATTTATTCAAATAATTGCAATTTGTTTTTTTTAGTCATGGTTAGACTTAAGGGCAGATGCGGTTGATAATAGGCGTTAAATCCGAGAGATTTCTCTAGCAATTAATTTTATTTTATGTGTTTTTTTTTTTTTAATCCAAGTAGCCTTTGTTTGCCACTGTCAACTGTTAATTTTTCTGGTGTGCTGAACATGTAGAGCGGTCCCCAAACCGGCAAAATGGAAAAAGAAGGTCTCAGCATTCCCAAAGCTAATATTTGTTGCATAATTAATAACTGTGAAAATCCAAAAATTTTATTTTTATTTTTAATGGGCGCGACAGGGTCTCAAAGTTTTAAAAAACATTAATCATACGACACGTTCACCAAATACAAATTTTTACAAACGAAGTTACTATTTCATAAATTTCTGTCATTGTTTGAAATTCATAAAGAGATCTAAATTTGTGGAAAGAAAATATTTACAAATTTGAACATGTATAAATAAAATCATCGCCGACTATTATAATTGAAAAAAATAGATGATAATAGGCAACACGCGTATGAGTTATTTACTAAAACTTTAGACCCATTCGCCCGTTAAAACTCGACTTTTTTAACTTTTGTTTTTATATACGCTAATATACATGAAAAAGTATCAGATAGGGGGTGAGCATGACCTTAAAAATTTCATATACATGGGGACCGCTCTACTGAATATGTACCTAAAATATTCAGTAGCTTCCAAGCAGTTCAGTAGAACACATCAACAACAAAATTTAAAAAAAAAAAAAAATTTCGGACTTTATATTCGGCTAACAATTTTTAGTTTTTAAGCATAAAGTGAAAATTTTGATATTTTTGTAAAAAAACTTTTGTGTACCCAAAAATTCAGCGAACGAGAAACCACAGTTTACACATAAGAGCAGAAATTACAGATTTGTGAACAAGAAACGAGTTTACACATAAAAACAGATGTCCAGTTGTCACTCGTGAACAATAATACAAGAAACAAAACTCCCGTCTACACATACAAAGAGAGCCAAGAAACAAAACTCCAGTATACATGAGAGCAGAAGGCGAATACTCCAAGAAGTCCACATTTGCGAACAAAAATTCATACGAAGAGTCGATTCCTTAATGCAGTACCGAAGAATTTGGGAGCCAGAATGAAATTCAAGTCTCCACACAAGTCTGGCTGCCAAACGTCAATCCAAGTCATGTAAGCATTCAGAGTCTCATAAATGTACTGTAAACCTCTTTAAAAATACATCCTTAGCATCCAAATACATTCAGTTCCACTAATTTGGCGGTGAAATGAATCTATATTTTCATTACACCATCTACGAAGCGAATCATTCATATCGGAAACAAGTCTACAATAGAACTATATATTTTGATACAAACTCACGAGGCGAAATTATATATTTTGATACGAAATTAAAAAAACTAAACAAAAATGTTTTTAAAATGCAACCATGGGAGGAGGACAAACATTTATCTGGGCATAGGCCGGCTGCCCCAGGTTAGTGGCTTAATTATATCAGTATCTATGCGCGTAAGGAAAGCCTCGGAGGAGCCTGTGTAGCTGTCGGGCGTCAGTCCAATCTGTCTCTTTTGGTCTTTTATACCGCGTTATGCCCAGTTGGATGTGGTATGTCGTTTAACTTGAGCCAAGGTGTGTTCGAAAAGGTGCAGAGCTGAGTTTTTCCGACGTCCTCAAACAGATTGAATTGTGGCTGCCCTTCGACTGGTAATGTGCCGGATGAATGAGACCGGCAAAGTCATCACCATATGTGGCTATCAGTATGTTTTGACCTTCTGGAGCCGGCATGTCTACCGCGGTGTAGGTAGGTAGTTTCGGCTGACCCCATATAGGGTCCTTAGTGAGGCCGGTTGCTTTTTTGGGTACCATATCTGTTGGAAATACTTTAGGATCTGTGACGTTTGTGGGAACCCTTGGCCGCGTCTTCCTCTTGGGGAGTGCAGATGTTTTAGTCTTGTTGTGGCGATTGCTGGGCAGCTGCAGTTGAGGTTTTGTAAGGGTTTCTGCAACTCAGTACATTTCCTGCAGGTCTCTGTCGTGATGCCTAGCTTTTTCACGTGATCGGCTGCTAGGCAGTGACCAGTTAATATGCCTATAAGCAGTCTACAGAGTTTCTTCTTTGTCTCTTGTCTTCCCTCCGCGTCTTTCTCTGCTATCTATGTTGTTGTATGTATGTTGGCTTAGTGCGACGACCCCGGCTTTTGCAAGACTGTCCGCCATTTCGTTACCATCAATATTAATGCCCTGAAGGCTGGGGATCCAGTATATTTGCACCTTACTGGAGGTGCTGAGGGAATCTATTGCCTCTCTGCCAGAACATTTTTGGAGTTAATAGCGTGACTCTGCATTGCTTTTATTGCCGCTCAGCAGTTGTAGGAGAGCCTCAATTGCGCCTCTAGCTCCTAAGGCCATCTTTGAGCCGTCCCACAGTGGGCCAGCTTGTATGGAGACTGCGGCCAAAAATACTTTAAGCAGATATTTCGACTTGATACTTTGATTACGGCCTTATAAAACTGTTAAATGTGAGATTTGACAAAATGGGCTTGGCTAAACCCTCACACTCCCACCCCTACCCTACAATATTGCCTTGTGTAAGAAAATAGTTATTTCAAAAGTTTTTATTTGTGTTTTAATTTTTGTTTATTTTGTTTGGTTATGTTAGTTTTTGTATTAAAAGCGTTCAACTAACATAAAATTAAACAAATAAAAAAAATTTATTTAATTAATAAAACCTAAAAAAATCTAAATATTTCATAAAACATACTATATATCGCAGCAATCTCAGCTTTTAAAGTTATTCAAATTGGTTTCAAGCAAACACAACAACACAGCACCCAAAACTGGTTCATTAGTTGACATTAAAAACATTACATATTACCCATGACCGTGTTTAAGAGCATTAATATTGAGAACAAACCAGTTCCTTCTTACACGACGAACAAGCAGCAGTCATCCGATCCGGTCGGTTCCGACATATTAGCAGCGTGCAGTAAAAAGAGACTCTGTGCAAGTTTCAGCTCGATAGCTCCAAAACGGGGACTAGTGCGTAGAAACAGAGCACACGGACAAACAAACGGACAGACGACAGACGCACGGACAAAGCTTAATCGACTCACTCGTCATGCTGTCAAGAATATATATACTTTGTGTCGGAGCAGCTTGCACACTTCTGCTACACTTTTCAAGTATAAAAAAAACGTACTTAGTCTTTGGGACATAACAGAACTTTCCGGCACTTTGTGGCAGCAATTTTGTAATTTAGAATCTTCAAAGGTGGACTAATATTACCTAATAAGTCAAATTAGGGGGCACGGGGGATCACTACTATTACCTCAGCTGAAATTATATCACACAAAAAAATCACCGACGAAAAATGAATTTTTGGAAAACGAATAAAACAAATTAAAAAAATTTATAGTAGTTAAAAAATATGTTAATACCTCTATTTGTAATATTCAATTTCATTTTTCTTAATATCTGAATTATTAAAGAAGTTTTATTATTTTTGAGTTTTTGTTGGATCTCAAGCTGCTCACTTTTCAGTAACCAATGAATTACATTCTCTTTCTTTGGAAGCTATTCTTATAGAGTAACGTTAAAATGAAACAAAACCAACTACACAATAAAAAAGCTTGGTCATTTATAAGTAAGTGATGACACTTACAAAGCCAAATTTCTGACTTCGATTTTTTATTTTTGGCCTATGCACTATGGGTTTTTTTTCGTTTTTTTTTGGCATCAACTTCAAATTGAAAGATAGAAAGCTAAGTTTTTGCACATAAAATATTCAAATTAAAGTAGAATTTCGGTTTTTGTTTATTTTATGACTCGACCACGCCTTCATCTCCCTCCCCGAACATGGTATCTAAAATTATTTTTAAAATTCAAAATAAATATGTTTTTCCATAGATTTGATCTGTTGTGTGCATTTGCACTTACTGAAACAATTGGTCACAAACAAGAACATCTAAAACAACCAATTTGTGCCAAACTTATTAATAAATTTGTTCCTAAACGGTCAAAAGTCAAGGAAAAGCTTCTCAAGTTGATAAATTTGTAACAAATTTTTTAATGTTGACCTGGTACCTTAGTTCCAAGATTACCTTCCATTTTCTCATACCTTCGCTTGATCTTGCTGCTTTCAAAACAGCAGCCATGTCTTTATCTGCTGATTTTGTATTATGACTTATTATTAACTTCTCAAAGCTTTGTCGCCAACTCTCGTTTTTGCCGGGAGCTAGCGTTCTCATAGTCCACTTTTGGACGACCACCTCTATTTATCGATCCACAATTTACTTCGATGTCAATAATAATCTTTTTTATCAAGCCATTCAGAATGCTTATTTTTATATCTTTGAATTTGTCGCCCGCAAATTGGCCATTTCCTTTCAAAATATTTGTCAATGCCGCGTAACTTTTCATTTACTTGTGTTTCGACGCTTTTACTTATGTTGTTTTCACCAATTTTTTGCATTATATGCTGTTTGACAGCGGCCTCTGAGCGTTTGTGGTTGACAAAAATGTCTAGCAGTTCTGCATGTTCAAAAAATATCCCTCTGGAAAAAGACGATTTTTTCGCGAAAAAGCAAATTAAAGCAGACAAATGAAGCTGCATATTATTCCGGACACTTTAGTTAGTAACTCCACATTTAACAACCTGAGCACTTTTGAGTGCCTTGAGAGTTCTACTCCACGAAACTTAGCTAAATTTGCTAAGATTAATCAAAAAAATACACATAAACAAAACCCGTTTCACAAGAACAAAAACACATAGAATTGACGAATATTTTATTTAACCCTTGTTTTACTTACCTGAACTACAACTTTCCATCCAATTTCCAGATTTTCTCAATTATTTTTCTCAATTTTAATCTTAATCCATCAATCTTGGATAAAGATCGTTTATACTCGACTTTAAGATGAAACAATCTCATTATACACTTGAAAAGTGTATTATAATTTTGCCCAGAAGTTTGCAACGCATAGAAGGAATCATCTCCGACCACATAAAGTATATATATTCTTGATCAGCATGACGAGCTGAGTCGATTAAGCTTTGTCCGTCCGTCTGTCCGTCTGTCCGTCTGTCCGTCTTCCGTCTGTTTTTTACGCGAACTAGTCCCTCAGTTTTGGAGCTATCGAGCTGAAACTTTGCACAGAGTCTTCTTTTTACTGCACGCTGCTAATATGTCGGAACCGACCGGATCGGATGACTACTTCTTGTAGCTGCCATACAAATGTTCGTTCGGAAAATGGTTTTTAGTAAGAAAAACAGTTTTGTTCTCAATATTACTGCTCTCAAACACGGTCATGGGTAATATGTAATGTTTTTAAGCTGATCTGCGAAGTTTGGTCGAAGTCTCTAACCGTTGAGACAAGCTATTTCAAGTGTATCAAAACTTCGGTACAGACGAAGTTAGCTTTGCCTTTCTCGTTTTTATGTTTTGTCCTTTCAGGGTTAATTTTGCCCAGAAGTTTGCAACGCATAGAAGGAATCATCTCCGACCACATAAAGTATATATATTCTTGATCAGCATGACGAGCTGAGTCGATTAAGCTTTGTCCGTCCGTCTGTCCGTCTGTCTGTTTCTACGCGAACTAGTCCCTCAGTTTTGGAGCTATCGAGCTGAAACTTTGCACAGAGTCTTCTTTTTACTGCGCTGCTAATATGTCGGAACCGACCGGATCGGATGACTACTTCTTGTAGCTGCCATACAAATGTTCGTTCGGAAAAATGGGTTTTAGTAAGAAAAACTGGTTTTGTTCTCAATACTGCTCTCAAGCACTGTCATGGGTATTATGTATTGCTTTTAAGCTATCTGCGAGGTTTTGGTGAAGTCCTAACCGTTGAGACAAGCTATTTCAAGTGTATCAAAACTTTGATACAGACGAAGTTAGCTTTGCCTTTCTCGTTTTATTTTATGTAATTTTTTTTTCTAATCCAAGTAGCCTTTGTTTGCCACTGTCAACTGTTATTTTTTCTGGTGTGCTGAACATGTACCTAAAATATTCAGTAGCTTCCAAGCAGTTCAGTAGAACACATCAACAACAAAATTTAAAAAAAAAAAAAATTTCGGACTTTATTTTCGGCAAACAATTTTTAGTTTTTAAGCATAAAGTGAAAATTTTTATATGTTTGTAAAAAAAAACTTTGCTTGCACCCAAAAAATTCAGCGAACGAGAAACCACAGTTTACACATAAGAGCAGAAATTACAGATTTGTGAACAAGAAACGAGTTTACAAAAAAACAGATGTCCAGTTCTCACTCGTGAAACAATAATACAAGAAACAAAACTCCCGTCTACACATACAAAAAAAGCCAAGAAACAAAACTCTAGTCTACACATGAGAGCAGAAGGCGAATACTCCAAGAAGTCCACATTTGCGAACAAAAATTCATACGAAGAGTCGATTCCTTAATGCAGTACCGAAGAATTTGGGTACCAGAATGAAATTCAAGTCTCCACACAAGTCTGGCTGCCAAACGTCAATCCAAGTCATGTAAGCATTCAGAGTCTCATAAATGTACTGTAAACCTCTTTAAAAATGCATCCTTAGCATCCAAATACATTCAGTGCCACTAATTTGGCGGTGAAATGAATCTATATTTTCATTACACCATCTACGAAGCGAATCATTCGGACAGTCTATAGAACTATATATTTTGATACAAACTCACGAGGCGAAATTATATATTTTGATACAAAATTAAAAAAACTAAACAAAAATGTTTTTAAAATGCAACCATGGGAGGAGGACAAACATTTATCTGGGCATAGGACGGCTGCCCCAGGTTAGGGCTTAATTATCAGTATCTATCGCGTAAGGAAAGCCTCGGAGGAGCCAGTGTAGCTGTCGGGCGTCAGTCCAATCTGTCTCTTTTGGTCTTTTTATACCGCGTTATGCCCAGTTGGATGTGGTATGTCGTTTAACTTGAGCCAAGGTGTGTTCGAAAAGGTGCAGAGCTGAGTTTTTCCGACGTCCTCAAACAGATTGAATTGTGGCTGCCCTTCGACTGGTAATGTGCCGGATGAATGAGACCGGCAAAGTCATCACCATATGTGGCTATCAGTATGTTTTGACCTTCTGTAGCCGGCATGTCCACCGCGGTGTAGGTAGGTAGTTTCGGCTGACCCCATATAGGGTCCTTAGTGAGGCCGGTTGCTTTTTTGGGTACCATATCTGTTGGAAATACTTTAGGATCTGTGACGTTTGTGGGAACCCTTGGCCGCGTCTTCCTCTTGGGGAGTGCAGATGTTTTAGTCCTGTTGTGGCGATTGCTGGGCAGCTACAGCCTAGGTTTTGTAAGGGTTTCTGCTACTCTGTACATTTCCTGCAGGTCTCTGTCGTGATGCCTAGCTTTTTCACGTGATCGGCTGCTAGGCAGTGACCAGTTAATATGCCTATAAGCAGTCTAAATTTCTTTTTGTCTCGTGTTTTCTTCTTCTTTCTCTGCTATCTATGTTGTTGTATGTATGTTGGCTTAGTGCGACGACTCCGGCTTTTGCAAGACTGTCCGCCATTTCATTACCATCAATATTAATGCCCTGAAGGCTGGGAATGCAGTATATTTGCACCTTACTGGAGGTGCTGAGGGAATCTATTGCTTCTCTGCCAGAACATTTTTGGAGTTAATAGCGTGACTCTGCAGTGCTTTGATTGCCGCTTGGCTGTCTACGTACAAATATGTTGATTTGATCGTTTGGTGAGTGTAATTCTGTCAATTCAGCCGCTTTCCTTATAGCGAAGACTTCCGCCTGGATTATAGTGCAGTGGTTTGGCAGTTTGTAGAAGAGTCTCAGTTCCGGGTCCTTGCAGTACACGGCGGCTCCGACTCCTGAGGCCTTCTTTGAGCCGTCCGTAAAAAGGTGCGTTGCTTCCTGAGCCAGTCCTGTACGTCAGTCTTTTGGTCCCAGTAATACCGATGCGCCTGTGCACTCGGTTTTTGGGATCATGTAGTCCGTGCTACTGTTGATCTCTCTACCCTTTGTGTTGTGTCCATAGTTTTGTAGCGCCATGGTGCCTGCCGCGAAAAGACGTTGGGCAGTCCTGTGTGCAGTGAGGCGTGCTTGGATGTGCAGGGGTTGACACCTAGGATATGTTCCAGTGCTTTTGTTGGAGTAGACCGCAGCGCCCCCGTTATGCAGAGCAGTCCCTACCCGCTGGCCCGCTGTTCCTTTTCCATCAGCTTTAGATATGTGGACTTCTCTGTGGCTTGCCACCATACCAATATGCCGTAAAAGAGCTTCTTATGTAAGGTTGTCTTTGAAAGCGTGTAGTTCTAGTTGTATTTGTCGCATCAGTTCACGCTAGAGCTTTTTGGAAAGCTCTTTTTACGCGCTTACACGTGTTTGATTTATTGTTGTTTGTTTTTAGTCGTTCGTGAGTTATAGCGTCGCAAACATGGAGCAAAATAAAGAGAAAATACGGCATATTTTACAGTACTACAACGATAAAGGCAAAAATGCATCTCATGCTGCCAATAAAATTTGTGCAGTTTATGGACCCGATACAGTTTCCATTTCCACCGCACAACGATGGTTTCAACGTTTTCGTTCTGGTTCAGAGGTGATCGAAGATGCGCCACGGTCCGGAAGGCCTGTCGTCGAAAATTGCGATAAAATCGCTGAATTGATCGAAAGAGACCGGCATAGTAGCAGCCGTAGCATCGGCCAAGAGCTGGGCATGAGTCATCACCGTTATAAACCATTTGAAGAAGCTTGGATTCAAAAAGAAGCTCGATGTATGGGTGCCACACGACTTGACGCAAAAAACATTTTTGCCCGTATGGATGCATGCGAATCGCTTCTGAATCGCAACAAAATCGACCCGTTTTTGAAGCGGATGGTGACTGGCGATGAAAAGTGGGTCACTCACGACAACGTGAAGCGCAAACGGTCGTGGTCGAAAAGCGGTGAAGCTGCCCAGACGGTGGCCAAGCCTGGATTGACGGCCAGGAAGGTTCTTCTGTGTGTTTGGTGGGATTGGCAGGGAATCATCCACTATGAGCTGCTCCCCTATGGCCAAACGCTCAATTCGGACCTGTACTGCCAACAACTGGACCGCTTGAATGCAGCACTCATGCAGAAGAGGCCATCTTTGATCAACAGAGGCCGAATTGTCTTCCATCAGGACAACGCCAGGCCACACACATCTTTGGTGACGCGCCAGAAGCTCCGGGAGCTCGGATGGGAGGTTCTTTTGCATCCACCGTATAGTCGGATCTCGCACCAAGTGATTACCACCTATTTCTGTCCATGGCGAACGAGCTTGGTAGTCGGAAGTTGGCCACAAGAGAGTCCTGTGAAAATTGGAAGCGAGCTTCTATAAAAGGGGCATTATGAAGTTGGCATCTCGTTGGGAACTCGTCATCGAACAAAACGGCGCATATTTGACTTAAATCGCATTATTATAACCAATTTTATGAACAATTGAAAATTCAATAAAAATACCGCAAGACTTTTTTGACCACCTTATATAAAAATAAAGGTGTGAGTGTGGTTGACCCTCCCGAGACTTTGATGTGAAACATATACTAAATTAATGAGCTATTTAAGGGCTGCTTAAGGATTGTTAAGTCACTGTCAAGTCACTGGTTACTCACTGTCAAGTCACAGTTTTTATTATTATTATTATAAAGAATTATCATTAAATTACGCGTAATTTAGAACTAAGCTACAGCAACTATGGTCTTGAGCTTAAAATCAATGTTAGTCACTGTCAAGTCACTGTTTAGTTACTGTTTAGTCACTGTCAAGTCACTCTTTCGTCCTTATCTAGTTACTGTTTAGTCTCTGTTATGTCACTGTCACGTCACTGCCAAGTCACATTCTAGTCACTGTTAAGTTACTGTTTAGTCTCAGTCAAGTCACTGTTTAGTCGCTGTTTGGTTATTGGTTAGCCTCTGTCAAGTCATTATTTAGTCACTACTTAGTCAATATAAAGTCACTGTTTAGTCACTGCCAACTCACTGTAACTGTCAATTTAAGTCACTGCCGACTCACTGTCAAGTAACTGTCAAGTCACTGTCAAGTTTCTGTAAAGTCTCTGTTAAGTCACCATTAAGGCACTGCTTAGTCACTGGCTAGTAGCTGTCAAGTCACTGTCAAGTCACTGTTAAGACTCTGTAGAGTCACGTTTCAGTCACTGTCAAGTCACTGTTTAGTCCCTGTTAAGTTAAGAGACTGTTTAGTCACTGTCCACTAAATCAATAACACAAAATATCCATGACGTCATCGTCACGTGACGCTGAAATCAATTTTTACTCCTACTGAAATCTTCCGTACCGAAATTAAAGATGTTTCACATTAAAATACTTTAATCACCTGTAAAAAGCCAAGCAAGCACGCACAAACAAATGGGTGGCAGCGGTGTCAACGGTTCCTCAGTCCTTGGGGCCAGACAATAAATGGGCTTGGGGTTTCTCCACAGACTCTGACAACGTTGAGCGACGATGCTCTCAAATTGTCGGTCGTTTAAATACATTTAAATCAAGGCTGCAAACCGGTCCTGAACCGAACCCCTTAGAACCGGTTCGGTTCGGGTTTTTAGTCCCGACGAACGGACCATGAACCGAACCTCACAAAATTTTTGACTCTCGAACCTGAACCCGAACCGGACCACTTTTTAGAAAAATTCGGTTCAGTTCAACAAATTTTGTAGTTTTTTTCAACGACACATTCAATATAGAAATATAGAAATTCCTTGTAATCTGACTATCATTCAAGAAGAGAAGTCAAGAAACGAATATGGATCGAGCATTAGAACTTATAAATGACAACTGCAGAGCATAAAAGGAAAGCAACTATGAAGAATATAATCTTGATGAAGGGTTGCTCAGGTGCTTCAAAAGCATTTCTTGATTTGGACGATGACCAAGTTAACTCAACAACATAGCTCGCAAATAACTCAACCCAATGTTCAGTTCGCTCTGCTACGTCACTGACCAAAACAAAACAAAACGGGCTCGGTCTTCCCTCAACCGAATTTAAGCAGCGATTTCGCTCACTGCTCGGTTGCCGTGGTTGAACACACAGCACCGATCGCTCTGAGAGCAACCCCCATTCCAGGCCCAATTCAGTCAATCGCTCATCAAATGCGGTCTTCACGAAGACCGAACTTTAAAAAGGTTGTTTCATTCGGTTGCAGACTCAAGAGAGCGCCAGAGTTAAGCATAAACAGAGAGCGAGTCAGCGTGAGAGAGAAAGAGAGAAGGCATATAGTTTTTCGCACACATTCATATTGTTGTTGTTGTATGCTTACAAAACGATGCATTCATACAAAAAGACCTTTTAAATGCGTGAATTTTGGCAAAAGGGCCCGAGCCAGACCTGACAGAAAATTTAAAAATAAATGTGTTTCTCTTCTCTCACAACAAAGAGAGACAGAGAGCGTAGTTGACCGGTTGGTTACCGACCTTTATTAAATGTGATCGCGCGAAAGCGGTCGTTTTCTGACACAGGCAAACGGGGGACCGTTTTATGCGACCTCCTAGGAATATATATAATTCCAGTTTGTTGTGCTGTACACGCTCAAAATTTAGTAGGTACCGATTTTTGAAGGCAGTTAAGTTTGACATTAGTAGAGTTCGCACACTTCTCCGTACTAACATTATATGAAATCTTTGCTTATAAGAAAATTGAACTTGGTTGAGTTCTTCTTCTTCTTCTTCTTGATTGGCCCGATGCATGCATCACAACCGTTCGACGGTCTCGGCCGCTGCCATCAATGTCCGCCAGTCGCTTCTGCTCCGTGCGAGCTGGGACCAGTTGGTCACACCAAGCTTGGCAAGGTCTGCCCGAACCTGGTCATCCCATCTTAGTCGAGGTCTCCCCCACTTGGTTGAGTTAGGTTAACAAAATATGCGAACGGTTACTAACTATTAAAGATTTTTTAATTCAAAGTTCTTAAAAAGGGCTCCACCTAAAAACATTTGATAGTTCAAAATATCTTTTATACACTCAAAAAAAAACAGTCCAAATCGCCTAAAATTTAGAAATTCGCCCTAAAAAAGGGGTCAAAGGCGACTCGCCATATATTTTTGGAAAATAATTTCTTAAATATACGACAGACCCTTTCTAAAATCAAATAACTTCTTTCGTAATTTTAGAAAACGATTTCTAACAACAAGAAAATTTTTTCTAAAAATCAGGGAAAACTCTTTCTAAAATTAACAAAACATATTCTTAAAGCATGAAAACGTTTTCTTACATTTAGAAGACATTTTCTAGATTTAAGAAAGGACTTCTAATTTATAGAAATAGTTTTTCTAAGTTTTAGAAAATATTTATTTATCTATATGGATCGTTTTTCTTATCTTTAAAAAATATTGTAATAAATATATAAATATATATTGTCAAAACACTTTCTTGACACTTTTAACTAAGTATTAGATTTGTTTTTTTTTTTAAAAATTCTAAAACTAGATGGACTTGGCTACTTTCTTTTTGCATATGTTCTAAGAACGATAAAGAATCAGATAAAATAAGAACTAAGTTTTACCATTTTTAGAAACCCCTTTTTTTGCAATATAATGAAAATGCGAGTTTTTTTCCCATGTCAAACACTTACTTTACATACAACAATTTTTCGTATTTGATTTATGAATTCGGAGTAGTAGTCAACAAAAAATGCGTTGTAATTACACAGATTTAAAATTAAAAGCCAATCGTAATTTTTAATTTCTTACACTCTGTACCGAAGAGACAGCTCGGCTTTTGCGCACACAAAAAATTGTCACAGAATGCTATGCGAGAAAGAGAGCAATGCACCAGCGCTGCTGCATTGGTGGGGTGAGACATCCTAACAGTTAAGATTCTGGAGGGTAGAACCATCAAACAACTAATGCACTAATATATATTTTTATACACTTGAAAAGTGTATTATAATTTTGCCCAGAAGTGTGCAACGCATAGAAGGAAGCATCTCCGACCACATAAAGTATATATATTCTTGATCAGCATGACGAGCTGAGTCGATTAAGCTTTGTCCGTCCGTCTGTCCGTCTGTCTGTTTTTACGCGAACTAGTCCCTCAGTTTTGGAGCTATCGGGCTGAAACTTTGCACAGAGTCTTCTTTTAACTGCACGCTGCTAATATGTCGGAACCGACCGGATCGGATAACTACTTCTTGTAGCTGCCATACAAATGTTCGGTCGGAAAATGGATTTTAGTGAGAAAAACTGTTTTGCTCTCAATATAACTGCTCTCAAACACGGTCATGGGTAATATGTAATGTTTTTAAGCTGATCTGCGAAGTTTGGTCGAAGTCGCTAACCGTTGAGACAAGCTATTTCAAGTTTATCAAAACTTCGGTACAGACGAAGTTAGCTTTGCCTTTCTCGTTAATATAATAGAATAGGATGTAATTAACTAATATTTCATTGCTTTTTGCAACTCACAAAGATGCGTAAAAAAAAAGAAGAATTCCAGAAGGTACAGAATTTTTGTCGCGTAGCAAGCGAATTCAAATACACTCAAACATACTGCAACAAAAACAACAAAGAGAGTAGTGCACAAAAAACCACCCCTTTTAAATCATTTTGGGATCACAAAAAAAATTACAAGAGAATGTCACTACCTTTTTGCATCAAGTAACAGCTACACAATGGGCAAGCTGTGCTGAGAGCGCTTTGAGAGAGCGGCCATAAGCAACAAAAATATTTGTGGCAAGCAAATACACACAGAAAAATAGGCGCGCGACGCGACACACCAGTGTCTAAAAACACACATGCTTATTTTTCCTTTGCATGTGTGTTTTCACACGCGAGGGCACGTTTTGGTTGTTGTTAAGAGAGAATACCCTCTTTTTTTGTTTTTTTTTTTTTTTCCCGCCGCTGCTACCGACGATGGCGAACACAAGGGGTTGAACCAAAAAAATTTTTTGTTTATTTTTTTAAACAAACGGAGGTCGTCCAACCCAAACCAAAAAAAACACACAAATATATATTTTTTTTATATTTTTGATGATTTTTTTGTTTTTATTTTTTTTTTTTTTTTTTTTTTTTTTTTTTGCTGGAGATAAAGAGTAAAAAAAAAATTGTAATTTTTTTTTGTTGAGTTTCAGTGCCGCAAAGGTTAAAGAATTAGACTGTCTTGCTTGAAGGTTAAAACGGAACAGGAAATATAATTCATTTTATTCAACTTAATTCATAGCAGGTTATTTTACATGTTCATATGTGCGTTTCGTTCAGTGAGTTTACATATTAAGGGTATTCATACTTCATGTTATACGTAATATGGATTGCATATTTCAACACTCCTCTTCAAAACATATTACTCAAAAATTCAAATCAGGTACAATAGTATTCGCTTAATAAATGTTCAAACCTAGTGACTGGGTGCATCTTTCATGTTTGATTTTACATAAGTTTTTTGTCAACAAGTCTGCACTCATTTGCTCAGTAGGACAATATTTTAAATCAATTAAATTGCTGCAATAGATTTCTCGAACGTAATGATAACGAATATCAATGTGCTTACTACGAGCATGGTAAACAGGGTTCTTTACTAAATTCATTGCGCTCAAATTATCTCCATAAATGACAATAGGTTTTTCTTTCAAATACAATTTCATTTCATTCAATACTTTTCTAATATATACTGCTTCAGTTGCTGCTTGGGATAGTCCCATATATTCAGCTTCGGTGCTGCTCAATGCAACGGACGTCTGCTTCTTACTTTCCCAGGAAAAAGCGCTGCCACCCAGGATAAATGCATGGCCCGTATAAGATTTACGGTCACTGGCGTCTCCACCCCAATCGGCATCGACGTATCCATACACCATCTCTCCGGTTTTCTGATACTTGAGTTTCAAGTCCAGAGTCGTGCTTAAATATCGCAGTACTTGTTTTGCTGCTGCCAAGTGCTCGCTGTGTGGGTTTGTGTTGCGTTGCGAAAGCTTACACACAGAATGTAAGACATCTGGTCTGGTCGTAATGGCAACGTACATAAGCGATCCCACAAGCGATTGATACTCCGTCTGGTCCACCACTCTGCATTGGTTCTCACACATTGTTTGAAAGCCTGGTACCAACGGCACTGATGCAGTACGACACTCGACCATGCCATACTTCTCCAAGAGCTCCAGCAAATGCTGCTTCTGATTAACCAATATAGCGCCTGTTAATCCCTCTCGCTCAATGCTCATGCCAAGAAATTGATGAATTGGCCCTTTGTCGACTACCTGGAATGTACTTGAAATTAATCGCTTAATTTCGCACAACTCACCAAGATCTGAGCTGCAGATCATTAAGTCATCTACGTAGACGGCTATTATGTTAATTTTTCCATCTTTGTGTCGTGTATATAAACAGGGGTCGCTTTCGCATGGTTTGAATCCCATTTTCTGTAAGGCTTCGTTTAGTTTGAGATTCCACATCCTACCAGATTGTTTGAGCCCATATAATGATTTCTTGAGTCTCAAAACTTTGCCATCGTGCTGATCAAACTTCTCAGGCTGCTTCATGTATATCTCTTCAGTTAGTTCTCCATTTAGATACGCAGTTGAAACATCTATTTGGTGTACATGTAGTTCATGCTCTGCAGCGATTGCCAGTACCATCCTGATTGTTGCGTATCTGACGACAGGGGAAAAAGTTTCGTCATAGTTAACGCCATACTTCTGTCCGCATCCCTTGGCTACCAGCCTGGCTTTGTAACGTTCGACATCTCCGGTGGAACTCTTCTTAATAGCGTAGACCCAACGACATCCAATTGCAGATTGCCCAGGAGGCAATTCCGTTTGCTCCCATGTTCCATTTCTAATCAACGCGTCAATCTCCTCTTGCATCGCTGACCACCATTCAGCACTTTTGTCACTATTTAATGCTTCTTCGACGGATTCGGGTACTTTCTGCTCACAAGCTAGCATGTTTGCATATTGTTTTCTCGGTCTTCCTCTTAATCCAGTTCTTTTTAGTTTTGGTCTTCCTCTTCCAGGGTGTTCTTTATCTTCGTTCTCAATGATTTCTTTATGTTCATTGCCTGCGTATGTCTCTTCGTTTTCGCTTTGAACTTGTTCTGCTTCAGCTGCAATTGCATTATTAGTCATTTGTTTTGACAAATTCTCTATTTTGGGTTCAATAAAACAAACGTCTCTGCTTACAATCATCTTGTTGTTTGCTTTGTCGAACAAACTTATCTTTGCTTGTGCTAGAATATCCGACCATTTATCAATTCTCTCCCCTTTGGTCGAAATTTCTTATGTTCAGTTTATTTAATGCAATCGCCAAACAACCAAATGTTTGCAGGTGACTCACCGTTGGCTTTTTACCATACCAAACCTCGTAGGGCGTCATATTAACTACCGCTGATGTGGGTGATCGGTTCCTGAGATATGCAGCAGTGTGGACTGCCTCGGCCCAAAATTTCTCGTCCAATCCAGCGTTTAACATCAAGCTGCGAGCCATCTCCACTAAGGTGCGATTCATTCTTTCTGCCACACCATTTTGTTGGGGGGTGTGCGGTACTGAAAGCTGTCTGACAATTCCATGGCTGTCCAAATACTCGTCAAAAGCATTATTCACATATTCAAAGTCTTTATCAAATGTTACGCTGCATCCGTTATTCACAGCTTTACTGACCGAAACGAAATTACATTGGAGTTGCGGGACAAAAAGCACATTTTTTAGAATTATTTCAGTTTTGGTTGTTTTTACTTTTACTTCACCTCTGCCCTGAGCTTCTACAAATTGATCACCAGCGAGGCTAATTTTGGTTTTATGCTGTTCGAACTTATCAAACTTCTCTAGCTGCGCGCACATGTGAGCTGTTGCTCCACTATCCAAAATCCAGTCTTTGTGGGTTAGAGACGATTTTTCGCTTACGTTGTATATGGAAAAAAATGATTTTGCACTGTGCTCTTTATTTTGATCTTCTGGTTTCTTTAGTCGGCACTCGTTCTGGAAATGTTCTTTTTACTCGCAGTTGTAACACTTCATATTCATTTTGGAACGGTTATTTTTGTGATTTTTATCTTGCTCATTTTGTTGCTTCTGAATTGTTGTATATTTTTCTGGAAATTATTATTTGGCTAGCCACAAACGCTTGCACTGTACTCGGACTCAATTGAATTGTTGCTCTTACGACGTTCATATTCTTCAAGTAACTTAATTTTAAGCGTGGATAAAGTTGGAAGCTCGTCGCGTGATTCTAAGGCCACTACTAGATTTTCGAATGATTTTGGCAAACTGGCCAATAACATTATTACAAACAGTTCTTCATGCAGGCTTATGCCTATTTCATATAATTGGTCCACAATATTTGAGAAATTCGCGATATATTGCTGCACGTTAAAGTCTTCAGGCATGCGCATATATAAAAGCTTTTTAAACAGTGATACTTTTCTCACCGGCCCCGTCGGCTGATGAATTTCTTTTTAATGTTTTCAAGCCCCTTTTGCACTTTTAAACTTTTTAATTTGTCCGATCTCACTTGATTTAATGCTCAACATGATTACAGCAAGCGCTTTTTCATTTTTTGATTTAAAATTTTGATTGATTAATGGGTCTTTTTCTTCCGAATCTGGTCGCGATAGTTCTCCCGACACCACAGACCACAGCTCTTGATGCACAAGAACACTTTTCATTTGTACACTCCACGTGTCATAATTGGTATCATCCAGTTTGTCGATGTTATATAACGAACTCATTTTATTTGTGTCTTGCACTTATTATTTTCAGATCTACGAAAAATTTAACTGCTGTTCATCTCTAGCATATGAGGATTTTCTATAAAACTTCTTTAACATTTGCGGGTTGACTGGGACTGCACAGGCTGGCTGTTTTATCCTTTCACATATTTTACTTTGTAAGCAAACAGCACATTCAACGTTTTATCTCTCGTAGCAAAAGCGTGAACCATGTATTGTTTCTCTCCTTTAATTCCACTAAGCTTTTTATGTGTTCAAGTGGCCGTACCAGTTCCTGCCATTTTTATCAGTTCACTTTGATTTGTATTTACATAATACAGTTTTTCATCGTTGTCTTTTATTTCGCACATAAATAAATCGCTTAATTGCTTTATCAAAGCAATTTTAAAACTTATGAAGCGTGCTGGGCCCATAACCTGTTGAGTTTCATTTTACAAGGTTAAAGAATTAGACTGTCTTGCTTGAAGGTTCATGGAACGAAATCTGTTGTTTTATTCAACTTAATTCATAGCAGGTTATTTGTGTTCATATGTGCGTTTCGTTCAGTGAGTTTACGTAAAAATTATTCATACTTCATGTTATACATAATATGGATTGCATATTTCAACACAATTGAAGAGTACCAATTTTGGATAGCCATAATGGATTTTTCACGTTATTGCAGCCACTTATGTATTTACTTACCTATTTTTGCCAATCTTGCAAATTTGAAAAAAATATAACTGCGGGCCCAGTCAGCTCCTTGGGAATTAAAGTACGGAGCTGCTCCCACGTCAAAGCCTTCAAGGACTCCAATGAAAAATTTAGTTCTGCAATAATAAATAAAATATTTTGACAAAATAATTAAATCTTTGTTAATGTTGTTTATTTATATAATTGTTAGGTTGAGTACTTACCACGAAAAACAGGCTCCAAAGCTTCACCCTTTAGCTCCTTTAAAATGTTCAACTCAGACATTTTACACTCACTATGTCACTTCTAAAAATTGCAAAAACTGAGGGAGCACGTGTGTGGCGTGTGCGTCTATGTCAAAGAGTCGAAGCAACTAGAAACTGCGACGCAGGCGGCTTGTCGAACGAGAACACTTCGAACAGTTGTAGACAAAACAACAACAAAAACCGAAGTTGCAATGATGCAACAACAAATTTACATGTCTTGGTGAAGCTTCGGCTACAAACTACAAAAACAATGAGGAAGAACCGTTCGTTGTTTTTTTTTGTCTCCTCTCTTGTTCTCACTTCTCTCTTTTTTATATTTTTCTAAATTTCAGGGCGAATTTCTAGATTAATCTTTCTAAATTTTAGGGTGAATTTCTAAACCAATTTTTCTAAATTTAAGAAACGCGCTTTTCTTAAAATAAGGGCGTTTTACTCACTTTTATGGCTTTCGCCCCATTTTAAGAAATCGTGCTATGCATTTCTTTTCTTAATTCAAGGGCAAATCTGCCCTAAATTTAAGAAAGATTTTAGGAAAATATTTAGAAAAATTACCTTAAATTTAAGAAAAATAAAATTAGTTTTTAAATTTAAGAAATTAATTTCTAGAAAATCTTATTTTCGGGTTATGCTTTCTAAATTTAAAAAAAAATGTCTATAAACAAGTAATTTTTCTACAATTAAGAAAAAAAAATATTTTATGGCGAATTTCTAAAATCTTGAAAATATATTTTTTTGAGTGTAGCTGCAGCCAAAAGAAACTTCTTTAAAGCTACAGGATTCACAATTACTAGCAAGTGATTTTTATTCGTATTGCTTTTAATTTCGAGCAACTGTTCTGAAATCTTTTGTTTATTACTACGTTTACTCGTTCGATAAACCTTCTTCTATTATGAGTTAATTACCAACATTGGCTGCAGTGCTCTAAGACCCGAGATTTTAAACTTTGTTAACTTCACATAACACGTTACTGACATGCTGAAGCTCTTAAAAGAAATTCTTTATCAGAGTTTTAAATAAATCAACTTCTGATTGCGAAGAATCTGTAAATGCTGTTATACATAGATTGCTTCGACTATTGTCCAATACCTCCACCATCTAAAAATTTTTTCTTTTATATTTTTTGTTTTTCCACAACATCAGAAACAGTTTAAAGGGCCTTTTGAACTTTACAAATTTAAAAAATTTTTTTTTATTTTTATTTTGTGTTGATAAGATATGTTGGTGGGGTTATGTGATGTATTTGATAAAAAAAAATTAAATTATTTACATAATATATTTTTATAAATAAATTATTGTAAATATATAAAATTTTTTTATTTTTTTTTGGAACGAGGTTTAAACCAAAACCTTAGGTTCTGGGGTTCCGAAAAACGGGCGTCCAACCTAACTATTTTTTTAAAAACCGGGTCCCCCCCCCGACCCAAATTTTTGTTTTAATTTTTTTGGGTTTGGGGTCTATTTTTAAATATAATTGCCGCGTACCCCCCCCACAAAAATTGCTTTCCTGCCGGGCTTGGTTTGTTGTGGGACAAGGGCGCAGGGCTTCCCCCCGCGGGGGGAGAAATATTTACTCATTCATTTTCATTCATTTCAGCGGCAAGTGCATTCTATCAGCGTGGAAGATCGAGTGCGTGTGTTTGTGTGTGTGGTCAAAGACTTGCCACAGCCATTTTAAACGGGCTGCGAGTTGGGCGAGCGATAAACAAATATACAGCCAACACTTGTGAAGAGCATTTTAATAAAACGAACGAAGCAGCTGGCCGGGTAAATGGGGAAAATGGACTAATTGGTACCTCGGAAAGGGCTAATGTGATGATAAATTTGGACAAATCTATGATGGATTCGGTGGAGTTCTCGTCTGCGTTTAACACCATAAGTCACAGGAATTATGACTGAACTTTAACTTCAGCCCAAAACACTCCTTCTTCTCTCCAAATCCCTTTGATAAAAATGTTTCGGCCTGGATCATTTTCATCGTTGTCATTTCCATCTGACAGCCGAATAAGAAATTTAATTACACATTTCCTCACAATACGTATACGCTCCGTAGTCACCACTCAACTCCGTCCCATTTGCATTCTCCACATTTCCTCACTCATCTGGCCGTCAGGTCAACGGATGGGATTCATTCGTTGTTGCCTCATGCCGTGATTAAATTTTCATTTTAATGCACGATTGAAGGAGCATTCGGTGAAATTAATTGAAAACGCTGCAGCTGGAGAGCTAATATTTGGTTTGCTGTTTCCCCTCATGTCCCAGCCTTGGTCCAGCTGAATTTCGAACGAATTAATTTCATATATTTTTTTTTGCCCTGGCATTCGCATGCATAGTTAATCGGATTTATTTGGCGGATAAGCAACAAGAACATTTTATTAAATGCCGTAAACAAATTGGCACAAACATTAATGGACAGTCACAGATTGCGGCCAACGAAATGGATACCCACAACTGTTTTTGGCATATGGAGTGTCTAGACTTTTGACTTTTTGGCTGACCTTTTGTGTGGTGGAATTAGTCTGACAATGACTTTGAAAAAGTCCTGCTGTTTTTTTTTCGCTGCTGAATCGATAAGTGGTTAATACTTTTGGCAACAATGCCTATTTGTATTTAACCTTTAATTGTTAGGCCTTCTTTCTACCATTTGTCGACATGGCGCATTTCATTAAAAACTTTTGCACATTTGCAACTAATTTGCAATGTCAATATATTCGTTCCCCCTTGTCAAAATGCAAAATTAATAAGTTACAAACTAATTGCAAGATAAACACACAAAAAATAAAAGGGTAAGAGCGAACCGCTAGTCAAACATAATTAACTTTCTAAAAAGTAAATAGAATCTTGGCTGAGAATTGGTGAGTGAAAACTAAAGACAACAGCTGCTAGTGAGTGGAGTTTGGGCGTAAGTTTTGCTGCTGCAGCTGCAGCTGGCACTGCGTGCAGTCATTGTGCAAGTAAGTTATTTACGCAGCTGATGCGGCTGCCGCTGACTTTTGCCTAGTTAATATTTACCCAGCTTATGCGAAGTGGCAAAGTTTTGAGGTTGAGGTTGAAATGCCAGTGTCTGCCAGTGATATGGGTAAGAAGTATTGATTTAACGTAACCCCTAAGTGGAGAACAAAGAAAAGCCACGACTAGACCTGATGACGCTGGGGCAACGAAGAAAGTAAGCGACGACCAGGACGTCGACGACGCGACGCCGTGTCTGGCCACGCCAGTTACAAAAAGCGGAAACGGAAGCTAAAACAACTAAAGAAGACAATTGCTGGAATTGTTGATGGTTTGATACCCTTCAAAAGGATTGGAGTAGTTAGGATATCAGATTATCTGATTTAAATAAAATACCAAATATTATTAAAAACAAAAATTCTAAAATGTTATAAATTTAGAAATTTAAAAAAAAAATATCAAAACTAATAAAGAAATATTATAAATTAATAGAGTAATACTAAAAGAGGCAGAAAGTATCAGAAATTGTACAATATATAAAGAAATTTTCAGAGATGCAAGCTAATTTGAAATTATTACTGATTCGGTTCAGTGGTTCACAGCATAATTAACCATTGATTTGGCTTACGAATTGGTTTTTGAAGCTGACAAATACACTGATTTGGTAAGGTTATTTGGCTTACCCTTAATGTATCAAGTTCCTGTTTTTTTAATTTTTCCAAAATTTTTAGGACATCTTTCGACTTTTCGCATTTTTATTCGAAATTGATCTCCCAATAAAAATTCATTTCGCGTCAGATCTTAATTTAAATAAAGGTATTTAAAATCCGGAAAATATGCAAGCTCGTTAGCGAAAAGCAGGTGTACTAATCTCTCTACAAACGTAAGGAACTAGCTAGAAAGTAATGGATGGAGTTATATTGAGAAAGAATAATACCAAATGTAAAATGCTCTGGGAAAAATATCAATCGAAAACCTAGATTGAAAATGTTTTTTCAGGAATCTTGAAAATAGGGATGCTAAAAATAATATCGATGTATTGAAATATCGATATTTTTAATAAAAAAATCAATTTCGGATATCGAATATTTTTGGTCGATACTTTTGTTGGCGTCGCCCTAGGGCAGATTTTTCGGATATAAGTGTATCTTAAAAATATTCTTACTATTCCAGTTAAAGCTTGGTATGGAGGTACTTGCAAAAAGTGTGAGAAGTTTCTTTACATTGAATTGTAACTCTCCACCGACCTCAAGCCAGCCAGATCCAAAAAGTTTGACAAAAAACAGGTCGCAAAAAACCCATATAAATGGGAAAATTTAAACTAATTAACAGCAAAAAGTTATGTTTGCCTACAATGCACAGTGGCATAGAAGCGAATATTGCAGATATCTAGCTGAAGCTTGGTACACTCAGAAAAAAAATCAAGATTTCCATACTCAAACTGTACAAATTCAAGTACAAACGATCTTAAAAGTTGACTAAGTTCGGATTTCCTAAATCTGAGAACAAAAATGTTATTTTAGGTTCGTTCTTTTAATATCGTTAATCTTAAAATAAAATTTCCTGATAATACATTAAGTACATTTAGAAAACTTGGAAAACATACAACAAAACATACTAGCTTGAGTTTAAAAAATCTTCAACTAACCCAAAACGTACTTGTTCCTAGTCTGAAACATTCTCATATTTATACCAAATTCAAAAACATTATATACTTAAATACTTGTATTGAGTACAAATCACTTTTATTATCAAGTACATTTCAATCTTGAAACAAGCTCATGAGAAATTTTAACAAGTGCAAATCGTACTAGCTTTTGTACAAAAAATCTTAAAATTATCCCGATCCCAATTTAAAACAAGCTCTTTTCGATCTTATTTAAAGCGATATTTATTCATACGTTGTTGTAGATACTTCAATCGTATATAGGATGTTCCATTATTTAATGGGTATATATGCAGAATTGTGGTAATGAAATCACAAATGTTCACCAAATAAAAATAGTTTGTTGGGCAGCCCACTTCAGATCCGCGGAAATGGCTGTCAAAAGTTGTTAAACAAATCTGCTGACTTATAACATAAACATAATTGTCAAATATAACAAAACTTAAAATTTTATATAGTTACAATAATGGTCGATTACTGACTAAATAATAATTTGCTTAATAGCGCGTCGTTCCCTATTTCATAACATATTTGATAGTCCTTAAAGTTGAATTAATTTTTTCCAAATAAGTTTTTTTTGGATCAAACTGTATGCTCAAATGAAGAAAAGGTGAAAAGTGAATCTATATTCTGATCTAATATCTGCAAATGGATCATGAAAAAATTCCAAATTATTTTTTATTTCTCTTTAATTTTGATTTCAGATAATTGGCTGTTGATATAAGCGAAATTAACAAAGATATTGAATTCTGAATTTTTATGACATACTTCCTCATATAAGCTAAGTGAAAATTTGACAGCTTTTCTTTTCAAATTATTGATGGTAAATGATACGTCTTTTGAAACAGTTAAAGCAGTGTTTTCCTTATAAATTATGTCAAAAGCTGTCTCACCCATTAAAAAAAGTTCACAAGATCGTTGATAATTTTGTTGACGTACATGAGTCTGATGGAGTTTGTAAGGGTAAATCTGCTTTAATTGTATCGCAAGAGAATGAAGATTCTTTATCACTGTAAAGTTTTTAAGTGTTATGTGTTTGTAAATGCTTACGGAAAATACTAAAGGTGGTCAATATTTGATTGCATTCATTTTGCACACATTTCAACTGCATTCGTGTTGTTGCAGTATGACAGTATTTTAGCTTTAAAAAATTCCCATTTGGCTGTAAAAGAGAATAAACACGTATTTAAAATGCATGGCATATGCACACCTTCTTTCAAAAGGCAAAAGGCAAAAAGGACAAGTGGGGACCTACCTCCCATTTTATTTCGCTACCTCCTTGAGTTCCCATTCTTGTTGTGCTTAGCACTCCGGCAGCGTAAGCTGTTCTTTAACTAAGCCCAAGCTGCGAAAAACAAAAAATTGTAAATAGTCTAATTTAATACTCAATAACTACTAAATTTACCCTCCTTTCCAAAGCAGCCCCTTTACTTTCCTAGATGATTTTTGTCAAGACACTATCATAATCCTGTTTATGTGTGAGCTTACACAGCACAGTTGTCTCTTTTGTTAAATTAATTAGGGCCATCTTCTTCGCCAATGCAAAGTTGACCATTTCTTATTTATTTTAAAACACCGAACCACACACCTTTCAAATCACCACTTATCGATTGACTATCACGTACGGTTTACTTTTCTATGATCTACTAGCCGGCCTTATTCTTGGCTCTTCATATATAAAGTCCTCCCAGTTTGTGCGAAAAACCAATTTGATGTGTCAAGACCTAAACTTAAATTTAACTTTAATTTGCTCGAGAATATACCAAGGAAGGCTTGTAAGTCGATCAGCTAAACGAAATTCTAAACAGCAATCCATTTCATTTCCCAAATTTCTGTATACCCTCCACATGGATAGCGTATATCAACCACAAAACAGCAATCGCTGTACATAGCTCACAGTGTTTTACCCTAAGTCAGTGTTGTTTTGTTACCACAGCTACTCACAGGCAAATCCTGGACATTTTTACGGTTTGGCAAGTGTCAACGTTGTTGCCCAGCCATAACATTGTTGTCGTCCGCAAAAGTCAGCACAGGAAACGGCGCTGTCGTGCCACTGCGAATCTCAATGTCTAACGTTTTATTTATTATTTCCCTTCGCCACAACCTCGTACACTGAGTCCGTCATTATATCACTCAATTTACACACAAAGATTGTAATTAAGTCTCGGGTGTGGCAAATACATAACAAGACAACAACATTTCGCCCCACCTCGTGGGGCATTCCTAGTGCTTGTGAAGTAAGTAAGAGCGTTAAGTTTCACAAATGTTTCGCCTTTCGCTTATTAAATTGGACATCTAAATGGATTCGGAAACATTGCACTCGTTGTCTTGGTCATGCTTCAACCAATTTCATTTATTTTATAAGAATTGCAACAATTTTGGTTGGTTTGTTGCGCTTTTGTTCGCTTTTTCCATTGCTGTCGAGTGCTGACAGCACTTGATGCTGCTACTTTTAGTATCATTATTATCAACCTCATCATCAACGATGACAAACCAAATGCCACAAGAATTGTGTGAAATGCTTTTGAAAATTGCCAATAACAGAATTAGGCAACACATTTTCCGCAATGTTTGAATGTGGTCCACAAATGCAATGGACATTCTAGCAGTATAAGACTAAGAGGAATTATGCGGTTGGGAAAATTTCTCGCATATCCGAAATTCGCTTAGACTAGAATTCATGATTTCGAAAATTTCGTCAATGGAAAAACTGTGAATTAATTATGGTTTAGTGATGATTGATTGGATTGGCCTGTGGCGCATTCTAATAGATAACCTAAAGCAGATAAGCAGTGAGATATTCTCCAAGCAATTTTCACTTCCGAGTTGAAAACATAGAAAGCGAAATTAATTAAATTGGCTAAACTGCTCATATATGAGAAGACATTGTGCTTGAAGTTTTGTGCAAAAAAAGCGAGCGACCAATATGCGATATACATAGATGACCAGTTACTCCGAAAATTATGGTGGAATGAGTCTAAAGCACAAAATTTATAAGAGAGAGCACAAGATATGTTTGAGGCTACGAGAAGAACACGAAGAACCGTCCATTCAAATCCAAAGATATGCAAAATTCAGCACAACTAATAAAACAGCCCCACCGTCAGACGTACAACAAACCATGGTTTGATGAGCAGTTCAAGAGCGCCACAATATCCGCATTTAAGTATCTTAAATAAATCAGAACCACATAAGTTAAAAAAACAAGGCAAAAGTTTCTGGGCAAATCCCGAATATGCAGAAGTGGAAACATTTGAGTGGACGCTGAGGTGCTTTAAACACAGATTAAAAGCATATTCGAGCATTCTTGCAGGTCTCAAGTCAGCTATGCTCTACCTCTGATGCGGCTATAACACTTATCGAAAAGCGATCCGACGAATTAAACCAAACAAAACGCCTGGTATCGATAGAGTACCAGGTGAATTTTTCAAGAATGCGACGGAT